>JBCEWC010005047.1:0-25800 GCA_038996855.1 Solanum aculeatissimum | reverse complement strand
GTAGTTTTTATTTATTTATTTTTATTAATGGTGTCGAAAAATATTATATCTGAATTTTAAATATTTAAACACTATTTTAAATTAGTTTATATGTTAATATGTTAAATTGTATCATTGCATTATATATGTATTTACATAAAACAATTTTTCTAGTTTTAAGAATAGTAAGAACACCATTTGCAGAAATGGAAGAGAAAGATTTTATTTCTCCTTCTCTTTGCTATTTTTTGTAATAAAAGTATAATTATATTTGGTAAGAGTTAAAATTATGCTAAAACTCGTAATTTAGGTTAAATAGTATATTATTTATGTAAATGAGCCTATATTAATTAATTAGCGAACATAGTTATAGTTTGAATTAATTATGATTTGTAGTTAAATTTTAGCTGGAAATAAATCGCCTCTTCCCCCCTCTCTTCCTTTCTCTTACCTCACTCCTCTTTTACACATATACAAATCATCAAATACAAATTATATATATATACACACATATATAATTATATGACATATATATAAATACAATCAGTCACTTTTTACTCTCTGCCTTCTCTTTTTCGCCTCTCTCCTCTCTTCCAATCTCGCTTTCCAGATATACAAATACATATGTATACTAGTTACATATATACAGTTATACATACGTATACCAGTTACATATATAAAAATACAATTAGCCTTTTTTCACTCTCTTTCCTCTCTCTCCTCTCTCTCCTAATCTTGCTTGGCAGATATACAGATACATATGTATATCAGTTAGATATATATAATTATTTGACGATATACATATATAATTCGATAAATATACATACACAATTCGTCTCTCTCCTCCCTCTCTCAGTTTCGATCGCCTCTCTCCTCCCTCTAACATATAACTATCTGTCGTAATTAGTAAACTATAGCTATGAAACATAATTAAGATATTTTTGAGTTGCTATATGCGAAAATTCCTCATCTTTCTTTTTTCCCCCCTCTTAATATATATATATATATATATATAATACTTAACATTAAAAATCTACGTATTTGTTGATTATTTTATAAATTAGATCATCAAAAGAATTTGAAAATCATAAGTATCTCTCCTAATAATCCATACGAGTTCATTATTTTTCCCACTTCTCACCTATATATGTAGGAGTAGGATAGTGCTAGCAAGAAGAAGGACCTTTATTTTATTGTTCTTTTTTTTTAAATGGGGTAAGAGAAGGAGAACTGGAAGGGGATTATAAAGTGGAGAATTAAATTCTCATCAACAAGGTGAGAATTTAAATTTTCTATAGCAAGAAGAAAATCAAACTCAGATCATAATAATGTGGAGATGTTGCTAAAACTCATTGAGCTATATTTTAATAACAACAACAACAACATACCCAGTGGAATCCCACAAGTGGGGTATGAGGAGGGTAGAATGTACGCAGACCTTACCACTACCTCATAGAGATAGAGAAGATGTTTCCGGAAAATTCTCGTCTCAAAAATCAAACCCATAAATAGAAGATACTAGATATGGAAAAGAAAAGAAGAAAAACGACTAATAATGAAAGCAATGATAGTATGTAAATACGATAAAGTGACAAATATAAGACGGATAATGACAACACATGATATAAGGACTACTCCTACCAACCTACTAAATCATAATGCCATACATCAACCTACCCCTACTAGCCTATTAGTCTTCTATCCTAATACACAACCTGATCCACTCCTTTTTATCTAAGGTCATGTCCTCGGTGAGACGAAGTTTCACCATATCTTGTCTGATCACCTCCTCCCAATACTTCTTTGGTCTATCTCTACCCCTCCGTATAGTCCCTAAATCCAACCTCTCGCACCTCGTTACAGAGGCATCAATACTTCTTCTCTACACATGTCCAAACTATCACATTCTCTCATTTGAAAAGAGAAATGAATTGCATAAAATTATAATTTCAGTTTTTATTTTGGCTATACTTGCATCTTCATTGGATGAAAAATTATCAATTAAGTCTCTTAATTAACCATTGCAAATTCATGAAAATTCCATCATTAATTACTACATGAAGTTATCAAAAGGCTTACATAAAAGGAAGGACTTTGTCTAATTAACCACCAAATTATCCAATTTGGAGAAGTGTCTATCTCAACTAATTTTTAAGCACATAAATATGTAATCATAAGTAGATGATGATTTAGCCATTAATGGTAGATCAATTAGCAAGTTTCAAAATCCAATTTTAATAATTGGCCCCATCAGATGAGTCCTAGCTGGCTGTTATAAAAAAGAAGTTGATCCTATATGAAGTAAAGCTGCTATAACTTATGGTCCACTATTTATGGATGAATAGCATAGACATATTGGTGCCTTCAAAATATAGCTTCCACAGTTTCATTAAAAGAGATGCACATGCTATGATAAATATGCACACAAGTCAATGTCCAATATTGCATTAAATTTCCTAGTTGCACTTTCAAATTTCTAGCTTTTGAAAATTGAAATGTCCTCTCTCTATCGGTCTCGTATTGACTTGACACATACAATTTTAATTTACTTTATATTTTTTAGTTTTTTTGTTCTTTTTTAATAATTATATTGCGCTTTTCGAAAGTCAGTATAACTAATTTTCAAAGCTAAATTAGATTAAATTAATTTGATATTTTAAAATGAAAATTTAGATATTCAAAAACTATACAAAAAGTATTATTGATTGCAATTTACTTTTTTTTTATATCAATATGATGAAAAAATATATTTTAAAATGTTAATCAAAATTTATATATTGACTCTAAAAATGAAAATTGTGACAACTAAAAAAAGGATAGAGGGAGTACTACGATAAAGAAAAGTTTTTGCAATAATAATATATAAGTGTTGCTATATGCCTATATTATATTTAGTGATCATAATAAATATGAATATTTATAATAATCTATTTAAATGTTGCTAAAGACTTTAGCGACTCTAGATGCAATAACATTAACTCAATTATCGCTAAATATTTTTGCGACGATCAACCACTAAATTTCTTTTTTGTTATAGTGATGACATCCAATGAATATAATAGATTCAATATATGTTGAAAAATGGTTATGATAAATAAATAAGTTAGAAATTATATGATAAATTATGTGTTAAAAATTTAAATTGAACAAATAAAAATGGATAAATACCTTTAGTATAACAAAGAAGTATGAATGGAAGAGGAAATAGTTAAATCGCCTTTAACATTTCACAGGACACACATGCAGAATGAGAATAAATTATCAAACTAATCCCTTTAAGTTTGGCTTTAGACTAAAAATCATCCCTATAATATATATGGTGCACAAATAGTTCTTATAGTTTGTAAAATTGGTGCAGTTTTGATCCAAGTGGTGGAAGGAATTTGTTACCTCTTAACGTTAACAATAATGGATTCAGAAATTTAATGAAGTGTGTGCAAATTAAATAATATATACTTATAATAGCTAATATTTAATTTCTAAATATCATATAATTATTTGGTGAAGAATGTACACCAGGTCACTCTTCGCTTAAGGTGGCTCCGTGTATGATTACAGAGGTAAGGTTCTTACTAAAAGTGAATGTATAGTAATTAAAGTCGAATGCCTCTTGAGAAAGCAAATGTTTTATTTTAAAACAAGTTTTGTAGTAATGGGCTGACTATAAAAGCTTAACGTCAATAGGTAACAAATTCCTTCCCTCAAAATCAAAATTGCACCAATTTTAATAACTATAAGGACTATTAGTGAACCAATGTATACTATAGGGATGATTTTGGGTCTATACCCAAACTTAAGGGACTATTTTGGTTTTTTTCTCCATGCAAACCTATCTTTTTTTGTTATTAGGGTCGGAGAAGGGAAAATGGAGATGGGAATTACAATGTGGGGAATCGTACCCTCACCAACAAGGTGAAAGTTTAGGTAGTCAATCAACTGAGCTACTAAGATTCCCTCATGCAAATTTATCAATATATGAAATAGTAATATTTTTAAATCAGCAAAATTCTATTAATCCAGAAACTTTGAGGGATGAAGTTTCATAATCTACTGTGTTATTAGCTGTAGTGGCAAGAAAATTGCAAACAATTAGTTCGAAATGAACTTAGTTAACATCACATATAAAAATAATCATGAGTTGAATTCATGGAATCCATTACGTACGAAAAAGGGTCAAAATTGCTCTTAACTATACGAAATAAACCATTTATATCCTCCGATATATTTTGGGATCAAGAATGCCTCTACCGTTAATAAAGGAGATCGCAAATACCTTCAAAAGTTAACACCTCAATTTTTTAGTGATGTTGTAGCCCACGTGGAACTGACCCCTCCACCTAAGTGTTGCCAACCTAGGATTCACAACAAGAAATTAGACTTTTTAGCGGCAAACAAAGTCACTACAAAATCTCAAAATATTGCCACTAAAAGGTTTCACTAATTTTTACCTAGCAATAGCGACTAATTTTTAGTGGCAACTAAAAGTCACCACCTAAAATTTATTTTTTAAACAACAACAACAAAAAGATAATTAATTTTAGATTATGACCTAATTTTCTAAAATCAATTAAAAGAATTCAATATCATTATGAATGATACATTGTGTAATAATGAGTTGAAAAGTAATTTTAATATTTTTCGCGATAATAGTTGATACTTAAAATGTTGATTTTAGAAAATTAGATCGTAAGTAAAAAATTAATTATCATATTTTTTTGATAAAAAAATTAGTCACCACTGTTAGGTAAAAGTTAGTGAAAATCTTTAGGCAAAATTACATTGAAAGCCAGTAAATTTTAAAAATTACAAAAAAAATAGTCCTCGTTGTATAGACATGTATAGTCGGTGTATATTTGTGTATCATAATGTATATTTTGTGTATAGCCCATGTATAAGTAATATACATTGTATAGAAGTGTATACTTTTTATAACTTTTGACAAACCATATTGTATAGTCATGTATAGTTTCGCTGATTTTGGGTTATTTTTTATGTAAATAAAACATGGGTTACTTTTTTCGTAAATATTTTACTTTTTTGTATATATATGTAATTTCTCCAAATCTTTATCGATAATGTTTTGAGATTTCGTGGCAACTATAGTTGCTGCTAAAAGTCCAATTTCTTGTAGTGAATCCTAGTTGACAATGTTTAGGTGGAGAGATTAGTCTCACGTCGCTTGCCACATCAATAAAAGTTTGGGATATTAACTCTCGAGGGTATTTGTGGTCTCTGATCTTGGAATAACAACAAGGACATTTTTATCTCAAAATGTAATATACAAGTGATCTATTTTGCATAATTCAGAAACAGTTTTGACATTTTTCCGTTAAATAATTATGAACGTACTCATAATAAATTAAAACATATACAATCAACTCTAAATGGACTAATCAAAACATACATATAAAATAGTCTTCACTTATCACATGTAAACGTTGAAGTTGTGCATCTCTGGAGACTTCAAATATGTGAAAAGCAAATAGTTCTTTACAATTTGAATAATAAGTAGTTACTAATTATTCAAATAAATAATAAATTAAAATGTCACAATGACTTAATATAAGATCATATATTTGTAAATTATGGTTTTCGATTTCGTAAGAAATGATACAAAGTTGTAAAATGATCGATATAACAATATATCTTCAAAAGGAATTAAAAACCACCCTCTTAATTATTTTTCGTTCCAAATCGAAGCGAATAAAAACCCGAATCTTAGCGCATCGTAGTAGCAAAATCACTTTAAATTATTTAAATCATTTAAATCATTTTCAAAAGATTTTACATGCGATTGATACAACAACAACATACTCGGTGAAATCTTATAAGTAGGGTCTGGGGAGGGTAAGACTTTACCACTACCTCATAGAGATAGAGAGACTGTTTCTGGAAGACCCTCAACTCAAATATATCAGCACTAAAAGCAGAAAATACTAGATACAAAAACGACTATAGTGGAAAGCAATTGGAAACTCATAAATCCAATACAAGTGACAAAATAAGTGACGGTTAATAACAATACAATATATAATGACATGACTAATCCTACAATCCTACTATGTCACAAGACAATACAACATCCTACCTCTACTAGCCTTCTATCCTAATACGCAACTTCTATTCTTTTCTATCTAAGATCATGTCGACGGTGATATGACACCGATTGATGAAAATAAAATTTCAAGATGGACATAAGTCATAACTAACTCTTCCTCTATGACGAAATATAATTAAATGATTGTTCAAGTATGCGATCACTAAAATTTATTGATAATAATTGCAGTTGAAACCTTTCAAACTCAAACCTATCGAATTTAATGCACCCTTTAGTTAGGTGGTTAATTCAATATAAAAGTAAAAGTTTCAATACGTGAAAGATTGTAGTTTTTCTTCCAAAAATAATAATAAAGCAGACGTGGCAATAAAATAATAATTGCTATATACATATATATAAATATAAATATATTCACACGATTATCTCATATTTGTTGAGATTTAAATCTTTAAAACTAAAAGTATTGCTTTTATCAACCATTTTCTTTTCATATTTAATGGTACCTGTACTGGAGTTCGACTATTTTGAATTCATATTATGTAAGGTTCCATTTTGAACGAAAGTGCTTCATATCAGTGATTTTTCATACCTAAGGGTAGAAACTTAGGCTGATTAAGGGGAAAAAATTGCAATTACAACCCTTAAAATATAGATAAATTCTAAGTTAATTCTTGTGATATCCAATTAAATATATTTTAGTTGTCAATTAGTTAAATTATTAAATCATGTAATTATACATATGTTTGGTTAAATCTATACGGTTATTAGTCCATTTTTGAGGATATAAAATATTTCCTTTATGAAAATTAGAAAATTACGTTTTGGTTAATTAAAGATTTAAATATTTCTTAGTTAAATATTTTAAGATCAATTTTTTAAAATCAAAGTTGAGGGATAAAAAATGGAATAATCCACCAAGTACCGCAACATCATTGAGTTTTTCTTTTCGTTTTCGTCCAATATGTTTGATATCTATATTGAAGTCGATAAATTCAGATTCACTCCATATAAAATTTTATTCAAAAAAAAAAAAAAAGTCCTATTAAAATTTTATTATTGATAATCCACATCATAGAATTTTAATGTCAAATGTGACGACGAGAAAATTTACACTTTAGAATTAAATGGGGATGGTCCAATGCTTAGACAAAATAACGTAAAAAACAGGTTGTCCTCAGTTGTCACATTTATGATCTTTCAAAAAATTATTTAATATGGTAGACAATCTACAATTCTGACAAGTTAACAAATATTTAATTGAGCAAACAAAAATACCACACAGTACACTTGGAAAACAAATTTATGACAATAAATAAAACTTCCAAGTACATAAAGGGAGTCGTCACCAAAGGCCGTGAAGCAGTGGATACATACTTCTTCATTGTTAATCGAATGTCTTAAATTCGAGTCCTCAATTATGGAGTCAGACTTTCTAGGTGAATCTAAACATCGGATGAAAAATTTTATCAATTACTTTTTAAGAAATATGTCAAGTTAAACATGAACAACTAAAAATGAATTGAGAAATTGTATTTATGTTCCGCAATAAAAAATATTGAATTCAGATGAACTCAGCACCGCCTCGAGGGCAATATCTATTGTTTAAAGAAATTTACTTCGAAAATAACAGCCGCTTAGCATTAAAAGAGTGTGACAAAATAATTGTCACTCTATAAATTCAACAATAAAAAGTTAAGACATTTGCTTTCAATTATATATACCTTTAAAATCAGAAAAGAGAAAATAATCATTCTACTTTTATTAAAGGTAATAAATTGGTAAATTATAGAACCTTGTATTTATAATTTTTTTAATGGACATGAAAAATAAATTAAAGCAATAAATAAAAGGAGACTGAGGATATATGTTTAGGAATATTTTTTTACAAATATTAAATTTAAAATCATCATCGTAAAATTCAGAACTTATAGAGTTGAAATCCTAGCTTCGACCCGATCAGTATTGTTTATTTTTGGTTGTGAGTGGGGGAAAATGTTAAAAGGTACCTTACCTTACCTTTTTCCCAACTGTTTTAACTACTTTTGTGTATTCCAAACAAAAGTCTTATAGTATTGAAAATTTGAAGAGTAGAATTTTGTCACCAAAGTCTTAACTTAGAATTTCCAACACTTCATCTGTCTCTCAATATGTCACTTTCTCATGCATGATTTTGGATATAGATTTGCAAAAATTGGTTGGGAGTAGAGAGGAAAAGACTACTAACACATCAAATTAATGCAATTGTTTGTAAGCCTACAAAAGTTGTTGGAGTATTGACACATCTAACATTACCCACCTCACATATCATTTTCCCCTATACAATTTCTTTTTGTGATCATATATTCTACATTTCTCTCCAATTTTTTTTTTTAAAATTTTCTAGTCAGCAATAATGTGGAACTCAGCTGAAAATGGAGCTAGTAAAGATGAAGAGGATCTTGTGTTGGCTGCTTTGTATAGATCTCCTACTTGTATACGAGCAAGGACATCGATCTTTCGGGGCATTGGTGGAGAGGTTTCTCTAGTTGATGTTGGTAAAATGAAAGGTGAAGAACAGAAGCAAGTTTTGGATGTGTTGATTAATGCTATTAATGAAGATACAGAGATGTTCTTCAAAAGAGTTAAGGAAAGATTTGAGAGGTAAGTTTCTTTTTTTATTTCATTTTCAAACATAGCTTTAGTTGTAGTAACTGTTATTAATTTCTCTGGAGTTTTTTCATTTGCATAAATAGTAATATTTGTGCTCTGATGGAATGGACATTGAAGTTGTACTTTCCTCCTATCCCTCAGTTACCAAGAAACAAAATAATTGAATAATAGTAATGGTAAAGAAAAGAAAAAGATAACTTATATATGTCGAAGAGTTCATGCCATATACTATCAGTGTATTTTAACCTATTGTTGCAGGTTAACTGCCCTATTTTCGGGTTTACTTAACCTTTCATTATAGACATCTACTGATAGTTATCTATAACGTGATCTGATAGTGTAAAATTTCTTTTACATTGTTAGTACATAGAAGTTAAACTCGAAATTTCAGTCTTAATGTTGCTTATGTTGATGATTAACATTATGCATATATCCTGTAAGAAAGGCAAGAAACTTACCTTTTCTTTAAAAAAAAATGATTCTTGATGTTAACCAGGCCTTATTTAGGAGTGAGTTTCAGATAGTTATTTCTATGTATAAACTTAAAGAGGATTGATTATCTATGATATCTTTCTTGGTAGAAACTTAAAAACATCTCAACGTGATCCCCTCGAGCTATAGACGACATAATGGTGTCTAAATATGAGTTTCATTAGGACAACAAGAAACTGAAAGAGATATGTGAAGTGTTTAAGTGCCTTAAACCTCTATCATCATCATTACTCATTGTATTGGTTATATTAAACATAATCTAACTTTCAGGGTGGATTTGGCATTCCCAAAAGTTAAGGTTTGCTTTCAGCACCTTAAAGTTGATGCAATGGTCCATGTAGGAAGCAGAGCATTGCCTACAATTCCCAACTTCATATTCAACATGACTGAGGTAAACCTCAGAGATCTCATGTGTCTGCTAAATTACGATTTCACTGTGCTTAGTCTGACAATGTCTCATGAAACAGACTTACTTGAGAAAGTTGAGGATTTTTCCAAGTCAGAGAAAGAAATTATCTATCCTAAACAACGTAAGTGGTTTTATACGGCCTTCAAGGTACGATCTGTGCTCCAATGAGGTGTTTATCATACTATTGTGTCCCACGAGTTGAATTTGAAATCTCCTGAGGTGGTCTTTTCTTTCAGGTTGACACTGCTTTTGGGTCCTCCAAGCTCTGGAAAAACAACATTGCTTTTGGCACTTGCTGGCCGCCTCGATAAGAATTTGAAGGTACAAACCTTTACTTGTTCAATCACAATGCCTATCAGAATACACTGAAAGTGTGACGAGATTTTACATTATTAGTTTAACAATTTTTTGCACTATGAGAAATTTTCCCTTAATTACTGTATAACTGACCTGATTGTGTAAATCATATTTACATTGTCAATGCATATAACTTAACAACAGAAAAGCTTCAAATGCGCTAGTAAGGAATTGGTTTTAAGTGGTGGTATGACATACATATTTCTAAAATGACTGGTGTCTCGTACTGGAAGCTGAAAACAAGTGTATATGCTATTCGTCCTAGCTTATCGATACTAGATATCCATGAGAGAGTACCCCAAAAATTGCTTAAAAGTTGATTTCTTTTCCGTTCAAGATTACATTGTAGCACCTTTTGTTTCAAAAAGATTGTTTTTGTCCCTCATTAATGAAGTTAACTTACTATGAAGATATCAGGAAGAATCACCTACAATGGACATGATTTGAAGGAGTTTGTCCCTCAAAGGACAGCTGCATATGTCAGCCAGAGGGATTCACACATTGCAGAAATGACAGTAAGGGAGACACTAGAGTTTTCTGGACGTTGTCAGGGTGTCGGTTTTAAGCATGGTATTTTCTAGACTTGCTACAATCAGCCATGTACCTTACGGTACTTTTGCTAGTTGAATTTGACATGAAACCATCAAAATTTGGGCAGATTTGCTTATGGAACTTCTAAGAAGAGAGAAAAATGCTGGAATAATTCCTGATCAAGATCTTGACATTTTTATTAAGGTATGATTTCTGCGTAAATGTTTTCTTTTCTAGGTTAAATGTGTAGGCAAGTGGTTTCATCGATCTCATGTTGATGCAACGTTTTCTTTTAGGCAGTAGCATTGGGAGAACAGACAAGTATAGTTGTAGATTACATTCTAAAGGTATGTTAGCAGTGAGGCTTTATTAAATTCATTGTTTTTCTACATTCATTCCACATGCTGCATATGGAGCTATATTTTTCTGTATGTTAGTTTTACATGTTGCAATGCTGCTGCGAACCTTATATTTTCTCTATTCAATGCACGACTTTTCACCGGACATGATCAACATGAAAAATACATAAAATTGATTATAGGAATAGTTATGGTCCAATTTTTTGAAATCATTGTTGCTTTGTCTTCTGTACTATGCTTCAATAGCATCTTCCTCCCCATGTTTTAATATGCTTGTCTTATATTTTTTTTTAGTCCGTTTAAGATAAGAATGCCTCTTTCCTTTGTTGGCAACTCTTTAGTTCTAACTTTATTCATGACATATTTAAGATAACAAGATTAAAGGTACATATTTTTAGTTTAAGACCACATGATTTAAAAGTACTCTTTATTTTCTTAAATTCCAAGTCAAGTCAAAACCAAACAAAACAAAATGAATTGGAGGGAGTAATAGCTTTATAGATTTCATTGTACTTTGCGGACTGTTGTTTGGGCATTTTTTTATATCCTTCTGAAATATATGCAAAGATTTTAGGATTGGATATTTGTGCGAATACACTAGTAGGAGATGAAATGCTCAAAGGGATTTCAGGGGGACAGAAGAAGCGCCTCACTACTGGTACTTGCCTTCATTTCTGCTATTGACATCTGCTTGTTTAAAATTATCGAAAAAATAGTAAAAAAGGCATTGCTTGGATTGTTGAAGTTGTGAGATATGTATGCAGGTGAGTTGCTAATGGGTGCATCAAGAGTACTCTTAATGGATGAAATCTCAACCGGACTAGATAGTTCAACTACGTATCAAATCATTAAGTACTTAAAGCACACGACTCATGCATTTGATGGGACTACCCTGGTTTCTTTATTGCAACCTGACCCTGAAACTTACTCTCTCTTTGATGATATAATTCTTTTAAGTGAGGGCCAAATCATTTATCAAGGTCCCCGCGAAACTGCTCTTGAGTTCTTTGAATTTATGGGTTTCAAGTGCCCCTCCAGGAAAAATGTTGCTGATTTTCTTCAAGAGGTAATTTTACGAGTTCAAGCATTGGACCGATGCTATATTGACAGTACTCTTATTTGGTTTGTCATCTTGCTATTTCTGCACAGTTAACATCTGAAAAAGATCAAGGGCAATATTGGTTTCTCAATAGCCAGTACAGCTATGTATCAGCAACAAAGTTTGCTGAGGGGTTTCAATCCTTTCATGTTGGTAATGCCTTGGCACAAGAACTGGCTATTCCATTCAACAAATGTGACAATCATCCAGCAGCTCTGTCCTCTAGTACTTATGGTGTGAAAAAGTCTGAGCTTCTCAAGATCAGTTTTGACTGGCAGTTGCTATTATTAAAGCGAAACTCCCCTGTGCTCATTTTCAAAGTCACACAGGTTATAATTTTTAGCAGTTTCATCATTTCTTCTAAGCTAAGACTTGCTTTTGATATCCGTTGTTGCAACAGAAAATCACAATACACAGCTCCATTTTAGAGTTATACTGTTAGTTGTTGAGGTGGACATATATTTTCCATGTTGCAGCTCCTTCTGATTATCTTGATAATGATGAGTGTGTTCTTCCGTTCGACAATGCATCATGATACACTTGAAGATGGAGCTGTTTACCTCGGTGCTCTCTACTTTGCAATTCTTATGGTTCTTTTCAATGGTTTCTTGGAGGTTCCTATGCTGATAGCCAAGCTTCCCGTTCTTTACAAGCAGAGAGATTTGCATTTCTACCCCTGTTGGATATATACTCTTCCATCTTGGCTTTTGAGTATTCCCACATCACTTTTAGAGTCCATTATTTGGGTTGCAGCTACATACTACGTGGTTGGCTTTGATCCTCAAATAACCAGGTATCCTTTTATTTTTGTTGACTATTGGTTCTATTAGTTTCTTATTGTTTTAGATTCTGTATTTGATTTTCAACCATGTTTGATATAGGTAAGGCAACTCATTTTGTTTAATTACTTCAGGTGCTTCCGTCAGTTTTTGTTGTATCTCTCATTGCATCAGATGTCAATAGGACTTTTCCGTGTGATGGCATCACTAGGAAGAAATATGATAGTTGCTAATACCTTTGGATCTTTTGCAATGTTGGTAGTCATGGCTCTCGGAGGATTTGTTATTTCAAGAGGTCATTTGCACTCTCAATTTGGCTCATCTATGATTTAGTTAATTCACCCTGAGAGAAAATGGCTTTTTTTCAATTAGTTTGTAGTTGAACCTTTCATATTGTTACAGATAGCATTCCAAGTTGGTGGATTTGGGGTTACTGGTTTTCCCCTTTGATGTATGCCCAGAACTCAGCTTCAGTAAATGAGTTCCGTGGCCATTCGTGGAATAAGGTAATTTGATATTCTGGTATCTATTTATATCTGTTTCATATCCAATTACAGTTCAAGACTTGAGAATATTCTACACTATAATACATCCAAACATAACGGATCAACCAACTTCACAATGAAAAATTCAGGTGGAGTTTTGGAACTCAATATTTATGAGCATGCATTCTACCTTTTTTACAAATTTCTATCTTCGAAGGAAAAACAAAATATTCTCTTCACATGATGTAAAAGGTGTTCTATCTTGTATAATTCTGTAACACTAAGAAATGACTACTATAAACGTGTCATAGCACTCGTTTGATGCTTCAGACAAAAATATGTTTGGACTACTATCTACTAGTGTTGCTCAATTATTAATCAGTACTACTATTGGATATAGATTTACCTTTTCATTTTAAACTGGCAGAGATTTGGGGATAACACATCTCTGGGTCAGATGTTATTGAAGGTTCGCAGCTTGTTTCCAGAGAACTATTGGTATTGGATCGGTGTTGGTGCATTGATTGGATATCTAATATTATTCAACATCCTCTTCACTATATTTCTGACTTATCTCAACCGTAAGTTTCTTCTACTAAAATTCTATGTTGCCAGTATTCTGGTTCTACAATTATTTGTTGTGACGCGTTTAGAGATGGAGTCTAGCTCTCACAAAGAATTGAACAAAAGAAAGATGTTTGGATGCTCTAGTATTACTAGTTAGCATGACTTGCTCTTAATGCCTATAGTTCTAGTTTCTATCCATACCTACTGTTCTAATATAAGGAAACAACATGCAAGTTCTTTGGAAACTTATCATGTTTTTACAAATCTGCAGCCTTAGGGAACCAGCAAGCGGTTGTTTCAAAGAGAAACAACCAGAACAAGGACAAGGAACAAGAGAGTGAACATATCATTGTTCCATTTGGAGAATTTTTGAACCATTCACACTCATTCACTGGTTTGCTAAAGCATTTTCAATTTTGAGGTTTGCTTTTAGTTTCAATGAGTGGATATTCATGACTCCTGGTATCTTGGCAGGAAGAGAGATCAAGAAACGAAGAGGCATGGTTCTTCCGTTCCAGCCTCTTTCCATGTGTTTTAGAGACATTAGTTACTACGTTGATGTTCCCATGGTAAACCAACTCCAATTCAATTCTAGTGAGCAATAAATGTAATTGTTCCATAGCAAATTCCTTATCATCCTCCAAAATTATTTCTTCAGGAGCTTAAGCAACAGGGCTTAGTAGGAGATAAACTGCAGTTACTAGTCAATGTTACTGGTGCATTTAGGCCGGGCGTGCTCACTGCATTAGTTGGTGTCAGTGGTGCTGGAAAAACTACTCTAATGGATGTTTTGGCTGGTAGGAAAACTGGTGGACATATAATAGGCAATATCTATATTTCTGGACACCCGAAGAAGCAAGAAACTTTTGCAAGAGTATCTGGATATTGTGAACAGAATGATGTTCATTCCCCCTGCTTAACTGTCCATGAGTCACTACTGTTTTCTGCTTGGCTCCGGTTATCTTCACAGGTTGACGTGAAAACGCAAAAGGTAATTGCTATAGTTCTTTGAACTAATGACAATGCCATAATTTGTACATGTAGAACCTGAGTAAGGACTAATTTGCTGCAGGCTTTTGTTGAAGAGGTTATGGAGCTAGTGGAACTAACTTCATTACGTAGAGCTTTGGTTGGCCTACCTGGAGTAGATGGACTGTCAACAGAGCAAAGAAAAAGGTTAACGATTGCAGTTGAGCTTGTAGCCAATCCTTCAATAGTTTTTATGGATGAACCTACTTCAGGACTAGATGCCCGGTCTGCAGCCATTGTAATGAGAACAGTTAGAAACATTGTCGATACTGGAAGAACAATCGTCTGCACCATCCATCAGCCTAGTATAGATATCTTCGAATCATTTGACGAGGTTTTCATCTTAATTCTTGCTCAATACACATCAAATCTTGAAGTAAACTGCACTTGCAGTTTTAGCAGTTACAAAGCTTTCACCTTAGTTTTCAATTTTACTTGGTATGTATGCAGCTTTTGCTCATGAAAAGAGGTGGAGAGCTCATTTATGCTGGTTCACTAGGGAACAGATCATGCCAGCTCATTCAGTATTTTGAGGTAATCCTTTAACTGATCAATTCAGAACATTCTACGCCTTAAAACTGCATTATATATAAATAATCCAGTTTTAATTTTCCTAGGCAATTCAAGGAGTTCACAGAATTAGGTCTGGACAGAACCCTGCTGCTTGGGTTCTTGAAGTCACTTCTTCAGCAGAAGAAAATCGCTTGGGTGTAGATTTTGCTGACATTTATAGAAAATCAACATTATTCCAGTATTCCCCTCTCTCTCTCTCTTTGTGTGTGCACGCGCACATGTGTGATGAGGAAATTATCTGATTTGTGCAAGGCCGGCTGGACTTAATGAAAATAAAGTCCTTGGCCTTAGGCCCCACAATATGGGGGGCCTCATTTTTTAATTTACTAGTACAATTAAATAGTAAGAATCAGATAATTTTTTTCTGGAAACGTTGAGATGGGATGAAAAATTGACTATTTCATTTTTTATCATTCCAATAAAAAGTAACATGTATTTTTTTAAGTTATTATTATTTTTATTTTATTCTATCAAATTTTAAAAATTATATATTACTTTCTTCTCTCTTCTTCTTTTTTAATTTTCTATTCCTTCTCTCTCTCTTTTCTATTCTTTCATCATCTCTTTCTCTTATTCAAAACTTACAAAATTTTATTAGTTTATTTGTTATATTAATAATTTCAACTTAAAAATATATCAAGGAAGTCAAATTTCTTTTTGGAAAGCAAGTCTTCATGTATAATTTTTAGAAGAAATTGACTACACAAAAATTATTAACAATTTTGCATCTCAAAAAGCTAAAAAAAAATATATTTCAAATAAAAACATGTATAATTTTTTAAAAAAATTTAAGGCCTCTCAGTTGATTTTAGCCTTAGGCCACCAACGAGGTTGAGCCGCCCCTGAACAATGTGAAATGTTTTAATTAATGATTTAACAGTATGATTTGTTTTACTCTATTACTTGATATTCAATATTAAAATTATTTGATTTTTTTTCTATTTGAATTCATTTATGTTCAAAAAACTTCAAACAAAAGAAAATTTGGTTATCAGAATGGAGCGGACAGGATACCAAATATTTTGTCACCACAAAAGGAAATACATTACAAACTCTTTCCTGGTTAGTTTATTAGTCTCGCAAGTCACAAGACTTTGAACTTGTTATTGATGCATTAGTTATGGACCAAAAAATAATGATTGTACGTATCGCAAATGTGTTGTATTTTTCAGATTGAAAGAGGTAAAAGAATATAGATGAAATAGGGATGAAATAGAAATGAAAGAAGAAGAGTAGAGGAAGAAGAAGAGTAGAGGAAGAAGAAGAAGGAGAGATCTAATATTGAATTTTTATTCAATGTATTTCTTGTATTGAATATACAATTACATCTTCTTTATATAGTAGTGTATGGATTAAGAAATTAACTTCCTGATTTCTACTTGTAACTAACTTAACTAACATTTAACTGACTAAGTATAGAATTATCTAAACTACCGTTGCTTGTTTCTTGACTCCTTCAATACTCCCCCTCAAACTAGGTGTAATAAAGATGTTATGCAGTCCAAGTTTGGAGGTAAGATAATGTTGTTGTACTCTAGTCAGTCCTTTGGTTAGTAAGTCTGCAGGTTGATCTCTGGTTGAAATATACTTGGTTGTCACCAGTCCTTGGTTGATTGTTTCTCTGATAAAATGGCACTCTACCTCTATATGCTTGGTTTTTTCATGATACACTAGGTTAACTGCAATTTGTATTGCAGCTTTGCTATCAATGAAGACCTGTATAGGTTGTTTGATCTCCATCCCAAGTTCCTTCATCAGTCCTAGAAACCAAATTAGTTCAGTAACAGTTGTAGTCATGCTTCTATACTCAGATTCAGTAGAGCTCCTGGATACTGTGGTTTGTTTCTTGGATTCTAGGATATGAGTGAGTCTCCTAGTTTCACAAAGTACCCTAATACTGACTTTCTTGTGTGTGGGCAGGAAGCCTAGTCAGCATCATAATAGGCTGTAATGGTTGTGTTTTGATTGTTGGATAGAAGAACACCTTGGCCAGGTTGATTTTTTTGATATACCTCACAATCCTCAAAGCTACTTCCATATGAGATTGTTTGGGTTATTGTAGGAACTGGCTTAAGATTTGTACACCAAAGTGTCACGAACTTAGAGCTATCATTAAGACTCCCGTGCGACACTTGTTGATTTGCTCACGAATCTTTCACGATCTTGCAAATACAAGTAAGCCCTTTCTAACTTGATCACTAAGGAAATGCTAGATTAAGAAGACAAAGAGAGCTTTAAGAAAGAAGACTTGTATTAGACTTGGAGAATGTTTTACAATTTCTAAATTCTTGGATGTCTAACAATGCAAATGACCCCCTCTATTTATACTTCCTACTTAGGGTCAACGTGTAATTAATATTTACATCCAAGTTCCTCACTATTTACAAATAAGTCCCTACTCCAGAAGACTCCACACTTCTAGAGTTTTCCAAGTCTTCCTAAGACAAGACTACAATATTTTAGAGTCTTCCATGAACCACTCAAAGACTCTAGATTCTTCCCCTTCTTATAAGATCAAGTGGTGGGCCGTCACACTTTCCCCTACCTGATGTTGCAACGTCCTCTATACAAAGTTGTAGTACGAACTCTCGTACTTCCCTCAAGCTCCTGGTCTCCACCTTTGGACTACCACATGCCTCTATGTCGTCCCTTTGTGGACTCCTTTAGAGTCTGCTCTTTTCAGCACACGAGGTACACTGCTGTTATTGGCTATCCTTTTTCCTGCTTGGCTTTCTTTGCCTGTTTCTTCTTCGACTACTCTTTTTCCTAGCGGGCGTGGAACACGACAATAGCTTTTCATCCTAAAACCCCTTCACAAGCCGCAAGGCCGACAGTTGAGATTGTCCCTCTAACTTAGGCATATTGACTAAGGATACCATGTAGGGACCTCCTTTCTTCATGACCACGAGTTATTAGAGGTAGGGGTTGATCACCGTGTGGCACCTCTGGAAAAACTTTTACCCCAAAACTATGTCAAAGAGATCTATCTGTATGACATGAAAGTTGGTCTTACCATTCTACTTGCCCAATTCTAGTTGACTCCCTGAGCAACTCCACACACGGGAGTCATTGGTGCATTGACCATCCTAAGTTGCGCATTACTTGGGTTATACTTGAGCCCCAACTTGGTTGTCGCAAACTTAGTCATGATGTTAGCTTCAGCGCCTGTGTCAACCATGGCACAAACGGTTCGCCCATTGATTATGAGGTCCATGTACTGCGAGCTATACTCTTTTGGCTTCTCCGACTATTGTGTGATAGCTTCGCATAGCCCAATCACGCCGACCCGTGTTGTACCCAGTCCTTCCCCTGGTTCGGATGCCTGTTTCTACATCTTTTCCTCTTTCTGCTCCTGCAGTATGGCACCAAGGATCTTCAGCTCGGGGCACTTCTTATAACTATACGGCCCACCGCATATGTAGCACTTGAACTCTTTCTCGGGTAGTGCCTTGCCCTCTCCGTTGCTTTGACGACTAAACTTCTTCGCATTAGGCTTAAAGGTGTCATGATTCTTGGGATGTAGCTGTCAACCCTTGCCTTTGCCACCATCTCCCACACCTTGATCATGACTACCCCTCGACTCCTCTTCTCAGTCTCTATCTCGCCTGTCATACCGAGAGTCCATCAAAGCCTCTGCTTGGGTGATTGCCTCGTCGATGGTACTTACTTGTCGGCGTTCCAACTCAGTCTTGGCCCAGTTCTACAAGTCATCCATGAAGTGGAACATCATGTCCTCATCTGTGAGGTTGGGTATCTGGAGCGTAAGGGTAGTGAACTTCTTTACGTAGGCTCTTATGTTGTCCGTCTACCTCAACTCCCTGAACTTCTACTTTGCCTCATAGATGACGTTATTTGGGAAAAGGCCTTCTTGAACTGCTCCTATGTGTCGATGGTGCATAACGTCTTCCCTATCATTGACTCTTTACGTTTCTACCACAACATAGCTATCTCTGTTAGATATAACATGGTTGTGTTGATCTTCGTCTCATCGCCCCTTACCATGTTGCAGTTGAAGTAATTTTTCAAGTGCCATAGGAAATTCTCCACTTCTTGCGCATCACGAGCACCCTTGAACATAGGTGGCTTAGGAGCCTCGATCCTAGCCTCCCTTTCTCCGGCAATCCCCACGCATCTCCCATCAGCCGCATCTTTCTTAAGTACCCTCATCCTTGTACCCATGACCTCTATGGTAGCCCTTATGGTCTTCATCGTGGATCTCATGGCCTCTATCTTGCTTAGTGCCTCCATGAGCCATCACTCTAAGAAAGTGATGGTCTTTCTCAGCTCGTACTCCACCGCTTGATGCCCGCCCAATTCCTTCTGGATGTTGTCGTTCTCCTCAAGGGTAAACTCCTCCAAGGTCTGGAACATGTCATCAAGCTGATTCATGTGTTTTCCTAAGAACTCCACCACTTGCCTGGCAGCATCGACCTTCACGACCCATCCCATATCAAGCATGACTTTGGCGAGTTCCTCACCTCGTTCATCATCACTTAACTCAGCGGCTGAGAGTGAGTGGGTTGTTATGGCCTCTCTTGGTGTCAGTTCGATCGACACCTCAATCTTCTTGGTGCTTTTCTTTCCCTTTTGTTTCTTGCCAACATCCAACATAATATTGGCAGTGCTAGTGGCGTTGATGTCTCCTTCACTTGTCATGCTTCGTTTAGTACAAACCTGCTTTGATACCACATAGTCACGGACTTAGAGCTATCGTTAAGACTCTTGTGTGGAACTTATTGATTTACTCATGAATCTTTCACGATCTTGCAAATACAATTAAGCCCTTTCTAACTTGATCGCTAAGGGAACACTAGATTAAGAAGACAAAAAGAGCTTTAAGAAAGAAGACTTGTATTAGACTTGGAGAATGCTTTACAATTTTTAGATGCTTGGATGCCTAACAATGCAAATGACCCCCTCTATTTATACTTTCTACTTGGGGTCAAAGTATAATTAATATTTACATCCAAGTCCGTCACTATTTATAAATAAGTCCCTACTCTAGAAGACTCCACACTTCTAGAGTTTTCCAAGATTGCCAAGACAAGACTACAAGATTCTAGAGTCTTCTGTGAACCACCCAAAGACTCTAGATTCTTTCTCTTCTTATAAGATCAAGTGGTGGGCCGTCACAAAAGGCTATGTTAGGTCTAGTTATAGTAATGCACAATTCCTATCAGCGTTTGGTATATATTGTCATCAAATAGGGGATCTTCTATTTCTGTTCCTTATGTAGTCTTGACATACTCATCATATTGTTCTGATGTAAGCTTGACATTAGTATCAACAGGTGTAGTTGCAGGTTTAGCACCATTAAGCCCTGTTTCAGCAATAAGTTCTAAAGAATATTTCCTTTGATGCATTAATATACTAAGCTTGGATCTGGTAAACTCAATCCCTAGGAAGTATTATAACTCTCCTAGATCCTTCATCTTGAATGTCCTTTTCAAGTCTGTCTTTGTTTCTTCAATAATCTTAGTACTCTCTCCAATTATTAATATACCATCAACATAGATAAGTGCCACTACTGTTCTAGCTTTTGTCTTTTTGATAAACAAGGAGTGGTCTAACTCACTTTGTTTGAATTGGAATTTTAGCAAAGCTTCAGACAGTTTTGTGTTCCATTGTCTTGGTGCCTTTTTTAATCCATATAGGGATTTAATGAGTCTGTATACTGTGTTCTCCCCCTAACTCTGAAATCCTTGTGGAAGGTCCATGTAAATTTCATCATAAATATCCCCTTGAAGAAAGGTATTAAATATATTCATTTGATGTATTTTCCACTGTTTCTAAGCAGCAATGGTGAGAATTGTTCTTACTATTTTAATTTTAACCACAAGAGAGAAAGTCTCCTGATAGTCTATGTCTTCTTGTTGGTTGTATCCCTTAGCCACTAATCTTGTTTTTAGCCTCTCAACTTCTCCCGTAGCTTTGTATTTGACCTTATAAATCCACTTACATCCTATTGGTTTCTTGCCTTCAGGTAGAAGAACAATCTTCCATGTATTGTTGCTTTCAAGTGTAGAGATTTCTGCTTTCATAGCCTCCATCCACCTAGGATCAATAACTGCTTCAGCAAAATTTCTTGGTTCAGTGACACTGGACATATGAATTAGTTAGGCTTGATAAGAACTAGATAATCCTTCATAGGATATATAGTTAGTCATAGCATAAGGACCCTTCTAGACATTTAAGGATATTAAATCTTTCATCCATAGAGGAGGTCTTCTATCTCTGACCGACCTTCTTTGATTTTGAGCAGATTCATTTTTCAATGGAGTAACTATATCTACATTTTTTGTTGAATGTTCAGTAATTACACCAGATTCAACACTTTCAAAATTCACACTAGTAGGTGGACTATTCTTACTACCACTAGTTGATGGATGTAACTGACCAAGGTCTTCTACATTGTAAAGATTTATGTCTGTTGGCCGAAAAATAGTTGTAGTAGTGTCTTGACTTATTAATTTGAAAAAAAATATGTCTTCTTTGAATATAACATCTCTGTTGACAAAGAAAACATTGTTAGTTATATCATATAGGATATATCCTTCCTGAACATCAGAGTATCCCATAAACACAACAGGCTTTGATCTGGACATCAGTTTATCAGTTTCTTGATTCATCTTAGCATAACACAAGAACCTTATTACTCTAAGGTGACTTATAGAAGATTTTCTGTCATGAAGCATCTCATAAAGTATTTTATTATCAACAATCTTGACAGTCTATTAATGATATAGATTGCAACTTGAACACAACAACCTCAAAACTTTAGGGGAATATAAGCTTGAAATCTAACTGCCCTTGTTATTTCTAGAATGTATCTATGCTTCTTCTCAGCTACATCCTTTTGCTGAGAGGTGTAGACATAAGTCCTTTGGTGTATGATTCCCAAGAATGTAAACAGGTTGGTACATACAGAGTTGATTATCAGTCCTTACCGATTTTACCTTCTTTTAAAATTGAGTATTCACATAAGTAAGGAACTTTTTTAGAATCACACATATATCATATTTCAATTTAAATAAGAAAGTCTATGTCAACCTACAGTAGACATCAACAATAGTCGAGAAAAATGTATTTCCATCAAATGTAACTTCTTTATAAGGTCCCCATAAATCCATGTGAATTAGTTCAAATGCAAAAGAAGTTTTGATACTATTAGCAGGAAATGAAAGTCTAACTTGTTTAGCACATGGACAAACTTGGCATTTATTCATTATTTCAACAATATCATCGGTTTTTCCAATTAGAATTTTCTTAAGAACAGTAGAGGACACATGTCCATACCTTTTATACCACATATCTATATTTAAGTGAGTATTAACGCTATTAACAGAATCAGAATGCTTAACAACTATAGAAACTATGTATTTTTCATCAACAGTAGTATTGCTTGTAAAAATGTACAATCCATCTTCTTGTCTACCAATCATCTTCACCTTCCCACTGTAGAGCTCCTAAAATACAAAACAAATTAGGGAAAAATGAAGTAGAACAGTGCAATTCATTTGTCAGTTTTGCAACTGAAAGTAGATTAAATTTAAATTGGGAAAGATGAAAGACATTTGTGACAGTATGTCCTTTTGTAAAAGTGCTAGCTCCTATGTGTGTAACTAAAGAGATGCCTTCGTTAGGAAGAAATATCCTTTTAGGATTATCTGTTTTGTATACTGAACCTGCATCTAGCATGTTTAGATTTGACACCATATGGTTTGTGGCTCCAGTATCCACTATCCATTTATTAATGGTGCTATAAGCAGTTAGTGCAGTACAAATACCTGCAATATTAGCCGAATGAGATGACTCTTTATTTTTTTTTAGAAATTGCATGAACAGTTGATACTGATCCTTAGAGAGGGTACACCTCTCCAACTAATGCATATGATCTTGAGTAAATTGGCTTGACTGTTTTGATCTCATGAGTTGTTCCTTGCTTTGTGTAGACTCATTATCTCTTTGCTCTCTTTGTGAACCAAAATCAAACTCTTCAGTTTGTAGATGATAAGCAGTACTAGTAGACCTAGTATTAGGCATTCTCTTCTTGGTTTTAAAATCTTGAGGATAACCTATAAGCTTATAGCAAACCTCTCTAGTGTGACCCTTCATCTTGTAAAAGTCACAAGACAGGTTATAATTCTTCTTGCTCTGTTGATTCCCACCAGTTCTTGAGTACATCACTGCATCATATGGTTGCACTACAACAAGGTTAGCCCTTAGAATTCCAGAGTTAGAACTCATCGACTTTTGACTTTATCACTAATGATCATAGAATATGCCTGATTTACAGATGACATTGGGTTCATCAGTAGAATCTGACTTCTGACTTGTATATACGAATCATTTAATCCCATGAGAAATTGAAAGAGCCTTAACTTTTACAGATGTTGAATGAATTTCTTTGACTTCTCACTGTTACACGCAGGTGCAGGAACCAAAGCTTCAAACTCTTCCCAGAGATCCTTCAATCTGGAATAGTACATTGTTACAGATGAGGTTCCCTGACTCAAGGTTGCTATTTCTTTATGAATATTGAAAGTTCTTATGCCATCAACCTTGTGAAACCTTTCATACAACTCTTGCCATGCTGTTTGTGCACTGGATGCATACACGATTCCCACTAGAAGTCCCTTTGTTACATAATTCATTATCCAAGACAAGACAATAACATTTACCCTCTCCCAGTGATTCCCCAATTCTGGAAACTTTTCTTTTAGACATGACCCATCAACCAATCCTAATTTGTTCTACCAAGTAACATAATTCACATAGATCTGTACCACATGGCATAATTTTCTACTCCAGTTAATTGAAAGGAGAATATCTGAGAGCCACTTACATCTGAGGGTTGAATGAACAGTGGATGGTTGTAATTCATACCAGAACTTGGAGCACTGCTTGACAGATGGCCTATTCCTTGTTCGTTGTTAGTTGTCATTGTTAACCAGAATTACAAGACTTTCAATCTCCAAGAACTTTGACAATCAATAGCTGAATCTTAAACGAGTTATTGCAGATTTGACTATGCAGAATCGAAGTAATAGACGTGGCCATGCATGCTCTGCTACCATGTTGTATTTTTCAGATTGAAAGAGGTAGTAGAATATAGATGAAATAGGGATGAAATAGAAATGAAAGAAGAAGAGTAGAGGAAGAAGAAGGAGAGATCTAATATTTAATGTTTATTCAATGTATTTCTTGTATTGAATATACAATTACATCTTCTTTATATAGTAGTGTATGGATTAAAAAATCAGCTTCCTGATTTCTCACTTTGAATCACTCAAATAACATTTAACTGACTAAATATAGAATTATCTAAACTATCCTTACTCGTTTCTTGATTCTTTCAACAAAATGCAACTTCTTATGTAGAGATTATTTGGATTTTTCTGCAGGGACTTTGATCGATAAAGGCAATATCAATTGTTGTTAATGCTTGTGTCTTGTTGGTTACTACTTACTAGGGCATGTTGCTCTTATGAGCATTGGTGCAATCGTGAAATAAATATTAATTTTGTTCCATATATACTTTATTGATTAGCCGATAATCAAATTGATAATCGTTAAATTTATATTAAATCAATTGACATCTTATTACTTGACTTATTAAACTAATATATTAAAATTTGGATAATTAATAAACCAAATCATTAATTATAACAAATATTCAATTGAATTGCGGATAAATACTTGTACTAGAAATTGTTATATATTCATGAAATATGTAGCAGTCCTGAAAATATATATACCAACCAGTACTTAAGGATCGTTTGGTTGTTGATCACAAATTGACTAATTCATGTATTCAAAGTAATTAACATAACAATACAATTTTGGTTATTTTAGTTGTTATATAAGTATAATACCAAGTACGATTTTGATTATCAATTTATAGCCTTGCATAATATCATATCATATCATATATATATATATAAAAGAATATGTAAGGCCCGCCTACGTGGCACTCTCACATAATTCTTATTTATTTTTTTTAAATAATTTAATATTTTAAAGATTAATTAAATAGTCCAACAGAAGTTAAAAAAATTCAAAAGGCATCATTTCTTATTAAACGGTACTTTAGCCTATCATAACCATTCAAAACAATTACAACCATTCAAAAAAATCACAACCCTTCGAAAAAGTCACAACCTTTCAAAAAAGTCATAATCCTTCAAAAAATCATGATCCTTTGAAAAAGTCACAACCATTCAAAGAAGTCACAATTTTTCAAAAAAGTCACAATTTTTAAAAAATTCACAACCCGTTGTAAAAGTTATAATTATTCGAAAAAGTCACAACCATTTGAAAAGGTCACAACTCTTCGAAAAAGTCACAACTACTTGGAAAAGTCACAACCTTTCGAAAAAGTCACATTCCTTAAATGTGATAAATTATCTGGTTTCAATATAATATAATATAATA
>JBCEWC010005046.1:0-25803 GCA_038996855.1 Solanum aculeatissimum | reverse complement strand
TGTCTTATCTTGGATTCTCAAAATTGACAAGTAAAAATGAAAATCAAAATTGAGATTTCTTGACATCTAATTGTGAATGGAGGGAGTAATAACTAAATAATTGGTAATCCTTGGAAAGCGTGCATGTATGTATTGTCTATTTATTCATTTTCAATGCTTTTTAATGGTGGTCAACATTAGAACTCGTCTTATTCTTACTTGCTGGCCCAAGGGGGTAATGAATGGGAAAAGGGATAAATAATAGGATTCGACATGAGCACACTCGTCTAATCAACCTGAACGACCCAAGAGATGGTTGTACTGGGACAAGGTAAGGGTTAGTAATATGACACCCATAGACGACCCAAGCTGTGTGGTAAAATTTTCCTAGTTGTTGGCCCAAGGAATTAGGTGAACATAACTTACCAGTTCTACATGCAACACACTAGAAAATGTTACAATTATTAGGTTATACTGCGTTAGAAATTCATGGGGAACATAATACCCTAGTTACTTCTCTCACTGAATCAGTCATGCATGCATTGACTGTGATATTAGTTTAGGTTTATATTATTGTTTTTACATCAAAACCCCCTTTTCTTGAAGTAAGTCGATTAATTCATCCAAATTATTTTAATTATTCCAAGTCTAGACCATATTTCTCGTGGGATAGATTCTAACCATCGTTAGGTTCTATATTTGAACAACAACCAAGTATACCTTAATTGGGAGGTGTTATTTGGGCATGATCAAATTTTAGCGTCATTTCCAGGGAATACGACTTTTAGATTGGTTTAATTAGCATGATTAGATGAGTTAATCCTTATTTCCTTATTTTACATGTTTTTGTTGTTTTTGTTTTTCTTTTTCTTTCAGCATACAGGTGTAGTGTATGCCCAATACCTGCAGTCGAGGCTTTCTCTTGACTCCATTTGACCTAGAGATTTAGAGAACGTTGTGAAGAATGGCTATTAGAGAACGTTGTGAAGAATGGCTAAGGATAATGTCAATAATGCTATAAACAAAGCACTCAATTTGAATAATCAAAACCCACCACCACCATTGGTGACAGAGAATCAACCGCCACAAGGTCAACAAGCGATAGGAAATGGATGGAATCCTTATAGACTTGATCCTACGACAGTGGATGTCACAGGAGCAATCGTGTTACCTCCTCTACCCAAAGATACTAAGTTTGTCATTCTAGTGGGTTACTATAGGTGCTGTAGCATAGAGGGTTGTTCTGGGGCCTACCATAAACGGATCCGTATAACCATCTACACAACGTTATTTTCGTCTGTGAGAGCATGATGGAAAATCAAAATCTATCCATGAATGTTGTTGGGCTCCATGTCTTTCCATTATCTCTCACGGGTGAAGCGACAGTATGGTTATCTGAGCTCCCCCAAAGCTCTATCACAACATGGGTGGAAATGTAAAAAGCCTTCTTAGAGAGGTATTTTTCCAAGTCAAAGAAGCTAAAACTGAAGGATCAGATAAATAACTTTGAGCAATTACCTGATGATTCCATAACCGCTACTTGGGAGAAATTTATTAAGTGCTTGAGAAGTGTTCCAAACCATAAATTTGTTGATGATTCCTTAGTAAATTTCTATCGGGCATTAGATGATAATTGCAAAGCAGTGGCCTATACCACAACTGGAGAATCATTCCTGGATTGCACTTTCAAAGATGTGGCTTAACAATTGGAGAGGGTGGATAAGAATAATTGTACATGGGGCATAAGGGAGAAATCGACGACAAAAAGCTCTTTCACAGTCAGTACGAATTTGGAGTAGGCCAAAATCAATGAGGAAGTGTTGCAAGAGTTAGCTCAGATTAGTACCAATGTTAGGTTGCTGATGAAGCAAAACTAGGAGCGGGTGAATGCAGTCAGTCATCAACCACCAAGAGCACCCATTTATGAGGAGCCATGTTATGATGAGGACACTTGTTTTATGACAGATCAGATGATAGGTTTCTAGAACAACGCCCAAGGGTCTTACCAGTACTATTGGTGCCAAGGTCAAGGGAATGAAGGTTGGAACTTTAACAAGGATAATGCATACAGGGACAACAATCAAGGCGGTTACTATGACAAAAATAGGGGACATGATTGAGATGGTGATTGCGTTCACAGAGATGGATATAGAAATAGTCCATATGTGCCACAATAAAATTGTGATTCTGGGGCTAGTAGTTCACGCATTGAAGATATATTTAACAAGTTGAAGATAGATGCACAAGATGAGACTTTGAAGGTGATGAAAGCTGACATATTAGGGATTAATCAGAAGATTGAGTCTCATTTTATGGAAATTAAACAGTTGGAGCAACAATTCGGTCAGATGTCAACATTGTTGAACCAATACTAGAAGGGTACAATACCAAGTAACATAGTGCAGAATCCAAAGAATGATGGGTAGTGTATGGCAGTTACTACATGAGGTGGTAATCATACGATCGACCCACTAATGGCGATAGTTGATAATGTGGTTCGTGAGGAGACAGTAGAGAGTAAGGATGCAGACAGTAGGGATGGTAAGGCCAAGGATGTTGTGGGCGACAATGTTGTAGTACCAAAGAAGTTGAAGCCCATACTAAGGCCTCCACCATCTTTCCCTCAGAAGCTCAAAAAGAAAAATGAGAAGGGAAAGTTTTAGAATTTCATCTCCATATTGAAATAGTTATTTATTAATCTCCCTCTCGTTGATGCATTGGAACAAATGTCTGGGTATGTTAAGTTGATGAAGGACCTAGTGACTAAAAAGAGCATGGTGAGTCAAAAGCTTGCTCATGATCTTCATCATTGTGGAGCTATTGCAACAAGGTCTTTAGTGTAGAAGAAGGAAGATACCAGAGCTAGCATTCACCATACCTTGCACCATCGGAGTCTTCAACTTTGAAAAGGCGTTATGCCACTTAGGAGGCAACATTAACTTAATGCCTCTTTTGGTGTTCAAGAAGTTGGAATTGGGCGCTCCTGCATTGACTATAATGTAGTTGTTGATGGCAGATAGGACGATGAAGAAACCTATGGGGATACTTTATGACGTTTTAGTAAGAGATGAGAATTTCATATTCCCTGTGGACTTTGTGATACTAGATTGCGAGATTGACTTCGACGTTCCAATCATCTTGGGAAGGCCTTTCCTAGCCACTGGATGAGCATTAGTGGACATGGAGTTGAGCCAACTCAAGTTTAGATTGAACAACAAAGAGGTCATATTTAATGTGTGCCAGTCCATGAAGAGACCTGGTGATTTGAAAGTTATCTCTGCTATTGAAAGCATTGATAAAGTGCAATTGGAGGTACAAAATAAGGAAAGGTTGGGTGTCAAAACTCTTGAGGTTGTATTGATGAATTTTGAGAGTAATGACATCCTAGACTACGATGAGACGGTTAAGGCACTTGGAGCACATGGGTTCCACAGACATCAACTCAATCTTGAATTGGACTTGAAAAATTATGAGTCACCACCTACCAGACTATCTATTGAGGATCCACCAATGTTGGAGTTGAAGGCTCTTCCAACCCATTTGAGATATATGTTTTTTGGTATTAACAATACTTTGCCTAGTATTATCGCTGCAGATCTTAATGACATACAAGTGAAGGCATTGGTTTCGGTCCTCAAAAGATTTAAAAAGGCTATTGGATGGAAAATTGCAAACATCATTGGCATTCCACCTGGCATTTGTACTCATAAGATTAAACTTGTTAAAGATTATAAGTTGAGAATTGAGCACCAGATATGTCTCAACCCACCAATGCAGGAGGTTATGCGTAAAGAGATAATTAAGTGGTTGGACAGAGGTGTGATACATCTGATTACTGACAGTAAATGGGTGAGTCCGATCAAGTGTATTCCAAAGAAGGGAGGTATCACTATGGTTTCTAATGCTAGCAATGAGTTGATTCTCGTGAGACCAGTCATAGGTTGGAGGGTTTACAAGTACTATTGCAAACTCAATACGTCGACAGAGAAGGATCATTTTCCTATGTCGTTCATGGACCATATGCTAGATCGTTTGGCAGGTAAAGGCTAGTACTATTTTTTTTATGGTTATTCGGGCTACAATCAGATTTCCATTGCTCTATAGGACCAACAGAAGACAACCTTTACATGTCCTTATGACACCATCACATTCAAGAGGATGTCATTCAGATTGTGTAATGCACCGGCTACATTCCAGAGATGCATGATGTCTATCTTCTCAGATATGGTGGAGGGCATAATTGAGGTATTTATGGATGATTTCAATGTGGTTGGAGATTTATTCAAAAATTGCTTGAGATATTTGCATAACATGCTGAAGAGATGTGAGGAATGTCACCTTTTATTGAATTGGGAAAAGTGTCACTTCATGGTAAAGGAAGGCATTGTATTGGGATAAAAGATCCCCATAAAAGGTATAGAGGTTGATATAACTAAGGTTGAGGTTATTGAGAAGCTTCCTCCACCTATCTCTATAAAAGGTGTGAGAAGTTTAGTGGGACATGCAAGTTTCTATAGACGGTTTATCATGGACTTTTGAAAGATTGCACATCCCTTGTGTAAGCTACTTGAGAAGGATACTAAGTTCATGTTTGATGATGCATATCTGAAGGCAATCGAAGGGTTGAAGCAAAGGCTAGTATCGATACCTATTATAGTTGCTCCAGATTGGACTCAACCCTTTGATATTATGTGTGATGAAAGTGAGGTCGCACTTGGTGTGGTGTTGGGGCAGCGCAGAGAGAAGATACTTAATCCTATTTACTATGCCAGCAAAGCCCTCAATGCAGCACATAAGAATTACACTGTCACTGAGTCGGAGTTACTTGCAGTTGTCTTTGCATTTGAGAAGTTTAGATCATATCATTTGGGAACCAAAGTCATTATGCATATTGATCACTTATCATTATAGTACTTGATAGCGAAGAAGGATGTTAAGCCAAGGTTGATATGATGGGTACTTCTTCTCCAAGAGTTTGATTTTGAGGTAATTAACAGGAAGGGGACAGAGAATCATGTTTCACACCACCTTTCCAGACTTGAGGATGAGGCTATGGCAAAGTTCAATGATGGGGTGGAGATTTATGACTCATTACCTGATAAGAGAGTATTGGCGGCATCACACAATTTGATACCATAGTTCACGAATTATGAAAACTACTTTTTCAGTGATGTTGTGCCACCGAATTTGACTTCTTACTAGCATTGTAAGTTTATGTCTGATGTGAAAAAGTTTTCCTGAGATGAATCGTATTTGTTTTATGTCAGTGTAGATGGGATTATTTATCGATGTGTTCCTGAGACAGAGATGATGATAATCTTAGAGGCTTGTCATTCATCATTGGTCGGTGGGTATCATAGTGGAATTCAGACAACACATAAGATCTTGTAGTGTGGCTACTACTGGACAACCATCTACCAAGATGCCTATGATTATGCTAAAGCTTGTGACAAGTGATAGAGAGAAGGTGTAGTTTCCTCAAAGCATGAGTTCCCACTAAACCCCATTATGATGATTGAATTGTTTGATGTTTGGGGTATAGATTTTATGGGACCATTCATCAGTTCGTATGGGAACAAGTACATTTTGGTTATTGTGAACTATGTCTTAAAATGGGTGGAAGAGATTGCACTTTCTAACAATGAAGGTAAAAATATCACGGTATTCCTTAATCTTCTCATGGTTTGGCACTCCTCGGCGATCATCAGCGATGGAGGTTCCCATTTTTGCAATAGGTTGTTCAAGGCTCTTCTAGAGAAGTATGGGGTGAAGCATAGGGTGACAACGTCTTACCATCCATAGACAAGTAGGCAAGTTGAGGTATCTAAAAAGGAGATTAAATATATTTTATCCAAAACAATGAATGCAAATCAAATGAATTGATCGTGAAGGTTAGATGATGTGTTATAGGCATACCGGACTGCATTCAAGACTCCCATAGGTATGTCTCCTTACAAACTTATTTTTGGTAAAGTTTTTCACTCACCTATAGATCTTGAGCATAAGGCGATGTGGGCACTTAATAAGCTAAATCTGGACTGGAATAATATGGTGAATTCAAGGCTAAGCCAACTCAACGAACTTGATGAGTTTCAGTTGAGGGCATATGAGAGCTCAATATTGTACAAGCAAAGAATGAAGTTGTATCATGACTGTCACATTGACCATCATCAATTTGCACCATGAGACTTGGTTTTACTGTTCAATTTTAGGCTAAGGTTTTTTCCTAGAAAACTCAAATCCAAATGGTTTGGTCCCTATAAGGTCACACATGTTTTCAACCATAGGGTTGTTGAGTTAGAGTACAAGGATGGCGCGAGATTCAAGGTCAATGGAAAAAGAATCAAATCATATTTTGGAAATGCAAATAAGGTTAAGACAGTGGTTGTTTGGACACTTAGTGAAGTTTGAGTAACCAAGTAGTCTAAGTCGTGTAGCGAAAATAAATCAGGTGCTACTTAGGAGGCAACCCAAGATATTAATTGTAATTTTCATGTACTTGTATTAAATTTTATTTTTGGACTCATAGGTAGTTTAAATTTTTATATTTTGGTTATAATTTTAGACACACAGACTAACAGTTATAGAGTAACGGTTTTTTTGCTGAGCATGTGCAAGAATCGGGTTAAGACAGCAAATCTGCACCAAAAGCAAGAAAATTAGATTCTACAAGTTGGGGTATGGACCGTGGAACTAATCATAAAACCATTTCCAGTGAGCAAGAAATTGTGTACTTCAATCCATAAACCAACTTTACTATCTCTAGAAAAGGCTATGGGTCGTAAATGGGGTTCATGGATTCCAGATAAGTTTTTGGAAATTTTGTTAAGTATGGGGGTCATCTACGAACACAACCTACGAGTCGTAGAACATTTCATGGCTCGTGGTTGTATTCGTATAGTCCATACTTTCAAAAGTTACTTTTTGAAATCACAAAACCAAGAATCACGGGTCATAGAGCATTATATAGCCCGTAATCGGAGTTTCGTGGAAATATAATTCCACTTTACCCGACCCGATAAATAAAATAAAAGAGGGATAAAATAAAATTATCCCTTATTTTCTTAAGAAATTACAAATCCACCTAAACCTCTGCCCTTTCTTCCTCACCTCCGACAAACCCCGATGAATCCACCATATGTTTTGGCCAAACTTCCAACCACAACCACACTGTTTTGGTGACCCTAGGGTTCCATCCACTTTGGCTTTTCATCATTTTCTCAGCCTTCTACTTGGAATTTTGGTATATATTCCTCATTGCATCCTTCAAAATTTTTTACTAAGAATTTATGGCTTATGAATTTAAAAAAGTAGATTTCATTGATTTTATTACCCTAGGATTGATGAAACCTGAGAAATTGATTGAATTGGTTTCCTATCACTATTTTGTTGGAATTATTGGCATTGAAATTAGGGAGAATGAATGTACCCATGCCTAGTTGATATGAATTCTTGTGTAATAACTTGTGATATGAATTATATTGAATTATCTTATGTAATCACCGATGAAGTTGCATAATTTGTAGGGGCAAGGGTACTGAAATGAGGGGTAGGATGGTAATTTGAATTTGTATGGGTTTAGGATGAATGGTTTTTGTTGGTTGTATGTTGATAATGTTGGACTATTCTTGACTTGTCATTGGCCTTTAATTTGATAATTTTGTGTACCCTGATGATGTGGACTAGTCTATTGTACCTTATAGTTATTTATATTTTTTATTGACTGGGACATTAGCTGAATTTTAGTCTTATAATTCATGTATTGGAAATAAATTTGGACTTAGGAAGTTTAATTGTTGTTTCATCAAAATTATGAGGATCTTTTACAACCCATGGTTTCATCCACGGAGCGTAATTATCCCTCATAAATGGGGATCAACAACTTGAAATTTTCAAAAGTTAATAGTACGAACCTGTTTATGAGTCGTAGTTCCAATTATGGCCCATAAATAGTGTTTGTAGTTTCCAATACTTGTAGGATATTATGCTAACTCTGCACCTATGGCCAGTCTAAAACCTATGGTTTAAACCACGTTTCATGACTGAGTCCATATTTGCAATTCCAGTAACTTAAATTATTGTTGCCCTATTTCTATGAAGGCCTTTTACGACCTGTAGTGTACTCTATGGCTCGTAGGTGAGCCTTTGTAGTTCCTTCTGTTAAAATTGTTTATTAATTTTAATTTTTCTTTTTGCATTCCTTGGGACTTATGTGAGCTTATATTGTTGTATTTGCAGATATCATGGGCCCCCGACCTAGATGTAAGGATATTCAGGCTCTTTGTGATAGACTTGTAATGAGCCGATCGAGTTTGAGTCCAGTGACTTTGTAGAGGAGCTCGATGTCCATTCGTACAAGGGCATTAAGCAGCAATGTACTAGAGAGGTATCCAGATAGATAGTATCAGCCCAGCCACCAACCATTACACCATAACCTCTCCAGTCCGAGGAGGGAAGTTCACAGAGAAGCAACTCTATACAAATAACAGACTCTGGGAAGGGGTCCCGGTCAATCTCCCCCGACAGAGATGGATTGGGTTCATATGATGAGTTAAGGTTGCAGTCCATGGATTCAAGCATGTCCGCCCAGCATCAGTTCCTGCAACCAAGTAGTCAAGATGCTGGTGCATTAAGGACATGTTGGCTATATACAGAGAGGACTTTTAGCAAGATGATAGAGGCCAACACACCTGAACCATATTTAAGGATCCCCGGATAGTGATAGGGGAATTTGATGGTGTGTCAATACTCTATGACATGATGGCTCACTATAGTTTGGATTGGCTAGCCGTACCATTGGGGAAGTATTCCCCACCATTAGTTCGTGATTTCTATGCCTTTTACGCAACTATAGTTATTGAGGCTATACCAAAGAAGGCGAGGCCTATTTCTCAGCCCAAACTAACCCGAACGTTGGTACGAGGAATTCCTATGGATTTATCATAGGCCACCATATGTAGAATTTTGTTTGGTCCCGACTACTAGTCCCTCATAACTACAGCTGAGTTCGAGTATAGATTGGTCAGGCACAAGATCGTGCATTGATGAGAGATGTAATCTAAAAGGTCACCTTATTGAGATGGATTGTCAGCCACATTGCTAAGTGAGGCATAGACGCTAACTGGGTCTAAGGCCCCATGCTTATTGTAAAGGCCTCTCTCAATTTTACTGGAAAATTCTAGTGGGCAGTTGTTCGTACTCCGATTGGACGACAAATGCAGATAATACCCTTACACCAGATCGTGCAGTACTTGTTGCCAGCATCATCGCTTGCTATGATATTGACTTCACTCATTGTATAGTAGGCGATATACATGAGTACGCTTTGAGGAGGTCCACTTCGATCCTGTTCCTATGTTTGGTCCATAGACTATGTATAGAGGTGGAGACGGAGATCATACCTAATGTGGATGCTATGATAGATGTCCAGAGGACCTAGGATACCGACCTGGTAAAGGTTGATGAGAATCCAATTGAACCGAGGAAATCACTACACACTATAGTCAGACTACCTGATATATTCGCTGAGCCTCCACATCCTGAGGACCTTACCACTATTGTTGTTGCTGACGAGCCTAAGAGGCCAGACAGACTGATATCGAGATGGAGACAAGGCCCACTTCTACTTTCTCCACTGTACCATAGGTCGTGCATTCATGTCATCAGATCATGGGTCTGGTTTATATCTCCGCAGAGTCCATTCAGGTCCTGGTATAGCGCTAGTCTCACACTGAGTCCAGTTAACTCAATTATTATAGCAAATCAGGCCTTGGGTCGGCATGGCCATTTCAAAGTACGATGAGCGCATGCAGGAGCGCTATACGACCGCACTTGAGGAGATATTGGCAATTTTACATGGCTGTGTAGATGTATTTAAGAGGCATATGAAGGATCACCTCAAATTGACTCAGATTCCGAACATGACTACCATCCAAATGAAAATCTAACAACTCCATAATGAGATGAGGATAATAGCTCCAACACCACTGGCGATCCCTAATCTAGATATTACTACACCGGTATTGGACTTGTTTGCTAAGAATCCCACAGCACGTACCTCTAGGAAGAGGCATCGTACTAGAGATGATGATCCTAAAGCTGCCAGGTGATATGTTGAGAGGCTGGATAGATAGTAGATGGAGGCTACTAGATATGCTTCTATAGAGGATGAGGTGTTACGACGTGCACGAGAGGAGCAAATGGCATTGGGTGTTGGACGTTTAGGATAGGCAGCCACGATAGAGGAGACAACCCGGTAGGTTAATGGTGGTTATTCATAGACTGAGACTGGCGCTTAGGAGCCCAGGAATGTTTCTTTTTGACCCCTACATTAGCTTTTGATTTATTTTGTTGCATTGAGGACAATGCAAGGAACTTTGAATGGGGTGTGGGTAGTTATAGGCCTCGACGAAGTCTCAGTAACCAAGGCCTATATCTACTCTAATTTTTGAGTCCACGAGGTTTTCTTGCTTGTGTTCTTTCCCTAAGAACATTTACTTTCTGTTGAACCGGCACATTTAGGATGTATAAGTAGTATTGGTAGAATATTGTACTAATACCTGTGGCATATATTTGTTTATATTGAAAATGATACTCTCCCCCCCTCCCCCCATTTTTTCAAATTGATGATATGCTGAAAAGGTAGTTTTTATAACAACCTTGGTTGATAGTGTTTTTTCTTATAAGATAAGGCTAAATTGTGATAAAAAAAAAAGTATGATCTGAGAGTCTACATTGACAGTGTATTCAGTTCCAAGTGTGTGTGAGTTTTATTGTGTAATTCTTATACTGTGTTTCAATCCAGATATTTTCTTGTTACTCTAACTGAGACTGTAGATTAGTTGGTTAGGAAAGGATCATAGGTCATTGTTCATATTAGTCCACTTAGCCAAAAATAACTAACCAAATGCAGTGTGTATCCCTTTATCCTAATGCTTGAGTCGTACATGTACCTTTTCTTTATAAATACCTAAGTCACTAAATTTTTTTGTCTATGTAAATCTTGAATTTGGCCCTGGTCCCTCCTTAAACATTGTGCACCTCGACTCCGGCTAAAAGCCTAAGTTGAGAGTGGCTACCAAAAATGACCGTGGTTCATAGGTCGGACATTGTGCACCTCAACTCAGGCCAAAAATCTAAGTTGAGGGTGGCTACTGAAAAGAAGTCACAACAAGATAGAAAGGAAAACGTAGTAATACAATGAAAAAAGAAAAATTTGAAATGGGTGTGAGAAAAGTAAATAAATGCCAAAAAGTGAGCTAAAAAGAAAAAGAATTGAGAAAAATAAAAGGGCGATGAGCTGAAAAGTAGAATAAGTGCACCTGGAAGTGTTTAACATAGGAAAAAAGGAACAATGAGTTAAAATACCAAAGTTGGTAGGCAAAGTGTGAAATAGCGCATTGTCAAGTAGGGCAATTAGTCACTATGTTCCAAGAATTTTCTACCATGCCCCTTGAGCCTACGTTACAAGTTAAAAAAGTCCTATAGTGGTCCTAGTTCAACTAGTCGAATGTCATGGTCATGAATATAGGGTCAAGCATATGGTATTGGACACAACATTCAAATATCAATTGTGAGAGTGAGCGTGTTTGTCAGTTCCTAATATTGAATCAGAATACATCAGTTTGAGTGAGAAAATGAGACTTTCTGTTTTAGGGAACTTGAATTACATTGCTTATTCTGGATTATCTGGGTGATTTTTGCTTATATACATTGCCCTATTTGTAAAAGTTTCTCTGTCATGTATTGATCCACTTGACTTTGTTTGATAGTTGTCTTGTATATGCGCTGATAGTTTGGATGGGTATCTGGGATTGACTAAGATATGATGTATTCCATCAGATTGAGCTCTATGTGTATGTTGTACCACTTATGTTAGATTTAGTCCGTTGCTTGAGGACAAGCAATAATTTTAAGTTGAGGGTGTTAATGTGCCACAAAAATATGATAATTTTAATTCTTTAAACTTAGAATTTTTTTATTTCTCTATGCGATGTTAGTGCATTTGATGTGTTTTTATGTTGATTTTATAGGATTACAGGAGTTTGAGAGTTTTTGTGATGATTAGCACAAGTTGCAGGTTTTTGATGATGTATGAGACCATTTATGGTCTGTGATTTGATTCACAAGTCGTAGATGGGGTTTGTAGTCTTGAACCAGAGAAGGCCTATTTTGCTGAAGTTGAAACTATGAATTAATAGGATGGGTCATGGCTTGTTTCATGACCTGTAGACCAGTAGTGACTTAAGGCCCAGAGAATTTGCATAGTTGCTGAAAGTTAACAAGACGAAGGCATTTACGATCCATAATTCAATCTACGATTCGTGAAAGGCAGTTTGTACAATGAAGGTAGTTTTTTAGGATATAACTTATGAAATCAGTCCAGGAGTTGTAGATACATTCACGACCCCTAACCCTGCTCGTGAAAATCCCTGATTCTGGTTTTTCTAATCAGTTTAGAATTTGGGTTTTTTTTATCATAAATAAGGTTTTTAGGTATTTTTAGACGTACAAAACTACAAACTTCATATTATCACTTTATTTTAGCGTGTTCTTGAAAATTTTGAAAAGATAACTTTTTTTCTTATGTTTGGATTTCATTACTGTGATTTACATAAAGATTTCAGATTGTTTGTTCTTCAATTCTTCGTTGTAAGTGTTTAATTATGCAAACTCATAACACGATTCTTTCATCTACAAGGAGCATGAGTAGCTAAATCCACAAGTAGGGCTGTGGGATCCATGAAGAACTGACAAAGTAAAAACTAAATAATTTGTAATTCTTAGAAAGTGTGCATGCATGTATTGTTTATTTCTTCATTTTAAATATTTGTTAATAGTGTCCAATGTTAGACTCGCCTTATTCTTACTCGCCGGTCTAAGGGGTTAATGAATGAAAAAAGAGATAAACAACAGGATTTGACACGAGCATACTCATCTAATCAACCTGAAAACCCAAGGGATGATTGTATTAGGATAAGGTAAGGGTTAGTACTGCGACACCGTAGACAGCCAAGTTGCATGATAAAATTTGCCTAGTTGTCGCCCCAAGGAATTAGGTACACATAACTTACCAGTTCTGCATGCTACGCACTAGAAAATGTTATAATTATTAGGTTATACTTTGTTAGGAATTCATGGGAAATACAATATCCTAGTTACTTCTCTCACTGAATTAGTAATATGTGCATTGACTGTGATCTTAGTTTAGGTTACATAATTATTTTTACATCAAAACCCTCTTTTTTGTAAGTAAGTCGATTAATTCATCCAAATTACTTTAATTACTCTAAGTATAGATCATATTCTTCGTGGGATCGAACTTAACCATCGTTAGGTTCTAAATTTGAACAACAATCGCTTATACTTTAATTGGGAGGTGTAATTTGCACGTGATCAGTCTACCTGGAGTCTTTCCTAATAGGGAGAGAGACTTTGAGTGATGCACTTTATGATACTCAACTTATTTCTGTTCCGCCATATAGAATGGCACCCACTAAGTTAAAAGTTCTAAAAGAGTAGTTGAAAGATCTTCTTGATAAGGGATACATTAGGTCAAGTATCTCACTTTGGAGTGCTCTTGTCTTATTCGTGCGTAAAAAAGATGGATCCCTTAGGATATGTATTAATTATTATAAACTAAATAAGGTCATCATTAAAAATAGGTTTTTTGTACCTTGAATAGATGATCTATTTGACCTATTTCAGGGTGCCACATATTTCTCTAAGATAAACATCAGTCGAGTTATCATCAGTTAAAAATAAGAGAATATGACACTCTGAAGATGACCTTCTAAACTCGTTATGGTGACTTCGAGTTTCTTATTATATCTTTTAGTTTGACTAAAGCACCTGTAGTTTTTGTGGACCTTATGAATCAGGTATTCAAGCCATACTTGGACATATTTGTTATTATATTCATTGATGATATATTGATCTACTCTAGAAGTAGAGAAGAGAGTGTCAACCATCTTTGAATTATCCTTTAGACTCTCAAGAATAAGGAGTTACATGTGAAGTTCTCAAAGTAAGAATTATGGATTACATAAGTAGCATTCTTACGCCACATCATATATCATGAAGGTATTCGAGTTGATGCACGCAAAATTAAAGTAGTGAAGAATTGGCCCAAACCCACTTCTCTGATCGACATAAGACGTTTCTAGGGTTTAGATAGTTATTACCAATGATTTGTTAGAGGGATGTTTATCCATATTGGACTCATTGACTAAGTTTACTCAAAAAAGGACTAATTCTAATGATCAGATACAAGCGAGAAAAGCTTCCAAGAGTTGAAAATCAGATTGACTACTGCATAAAGTATTGTTCCTACCTGAGGGAACTGATGGGTTTGTGATTTATTGGTGATGCTTCTAGAGTTGATTTGGGTTGTGTACTGATGTGAAAAGGTGAGTTTATATCTTATTCTCCTAGGTAGCTTAAGATTAATAAGAGAAATTAACCAACCCATGATCTCAAATTGGCAGCAGTAGTATTGACTCTTAAGATTTAGTATCACTATTTATATGGAATACATGTAGATGTGTTCACCGATCACAAGAACTTTTTATATGTCTTCAGAAAGAGTTAAATTTGAGATAGAGAAGGTGGCTTGTGTTTCTCAATGGTTATGACATGACATTTATTACCCCCTAGGCAAGGAAAATATTGTTATTGGTAAACTTAGTAAGATGTCTATGGGAAGTACCACACACCTTGAAGAAGACAAGAGAGAATTGGCTAAAGATGTGAATATACTTGTATGATTGGGAGTCTAACTTCTTGATTTCGAGGACAGTGGAGTTCTACAAAATAGGGAAGAATCATCTCTAGTAGTGGAGGTAAAGGAGAATCAAGATCAAGATCCTATCCTACTTTAACTAATGGAAGATGTACATAAGGAAAAGGTAGTGGTCTTTGCAAAAAAGAAGATGGTGTGTTGATATATCAAAGTAGATTGTGTGTTCAAAGTAGAGGATCTCAGAGATAGAATCATGATAGAGGCTCATAACTTCAAGTATTCCATTAGTCCAGATTTTACCAAGATGTATCATGACTTGAGAAAAGTGTATCGATGAGGTGGTATGAAGAGGGATATCACTAAATGTCTCCAAATGCCCAAATTTTCAACAAGTTAAAGTGTTGCACCAAAGGTCATATGGTGTGTGCAAAACATAGAGATTCTAGAGTGGATATGTAAGTTGATCAATATGAACTTCCTTATAGGTGTACCATAATCTCATAAGCAACATGATTTGATTTGGATGATTATAGCTAGGATGACCAAATTAACGCACTCCTTGGTCATTAAGATGACTGACACCACTGAGGATTATAAAAAATTATATATTTGAGAAATTATCAGACTTTATGGAGTTTTCTCGTCTATCATCTTAGACTGAGAAACTTAATTCACTACTTAGTTTTGGAAGTACTTTCAGAAGGGTTTAGGCTCAAAGGTGAATTTTAACATTGCTTTTCATCCTCAAATAGATGGTCAAATAGAGTATATAGTTCAGACTTTGAAAGATACGTTGAGAGTCTGTGTCATTGGTTTTAAGGGTACTTGAGATGACCATTTATCTCTTATTGAGTTTGCATATAATAATAGCTATCAGTTGAGCATTCTAATGGTCCCTTATGAAGTTTTGTATGGGAGGAGATGTAAATCACCAATTAGATAATTTTAAGTTGGTGAAGTTGAGTTGATTGGACCCAACTTAGTTCATCAATCTTTGAAAAAGGTGAAAATTATCCAAGAGAGGTTGAAAACTACATAAAATCACCAAAAATCCTATACCAATGTCAGACGGAGAGATTTAGAGTTTGAGATGAATGATTGGGTGTATTTGAAGGTTTCACCTATGAAGGGTGTTATAAGATTCAGAAAGAAGGGAAAATTTAGTCTAGTTATATGGGTCCTTACTAGATTATAAAGTAAGTTGGTAATGTCACCTATAAATTGGAATTACCCTCAGAGTCAGCCTCAATTCATCCTATATTTCATATTTTGATGTTGAAGAAATATTTGGAAGATCCTTTATTAGTAGTTCTTATTGAAAGTGTTGGGGTAAGAGATAATTTATCTTATGAGAAGATTTCAATCCAAATCCTTGATCACCAAGTTCACAAATTGAGGACCAAAAAGGTTGCACCTATCAAAGTTCTATGGAGGAATCAATTTGTTGAAGATGCTATATAAGAAGCCAAAGAAGATATGAAAGCCAAATACTTGCATCCATTTATTCATACTAGTGATGACGTTGAAGGTACTATTGCTATTTCAAGTTCCAAGTTTGATATCTATTCTTGATGTTTGAGCATTTGAGTATTCAAGTTTCTGAGTATTTGATGTCTTGATTGCATTCGGACTTGATGTCTTCTAATTCCATCATCATTTGAGGATGAATGATCCCAAGGGGGAGATATTTTAACACCCCTAAAATACTCTAACTTAGAAAGTCCAAAAATCTGGAAACTTAAAACTTATTCTATAGTATAGCGGATTCCATGAGTCCAAACTAGTATTCGTAGATCGGACTACAAGCCATAGAAGGGGGTACCGTAGACCTACCTTCTTGTGTCAAGCCCATCCAAGATCCATGATACCTATCCACGATCCATTAAAGGTTCTACAGTTCATAGACCAGACCTCATTGATCGCCCTTACATTTAAGCCAGTGAAGGTAACAGACAAGGTCTACAACCTATAGTTTAGACCATGACTCGTGCACTAGGTTTTTTAGATTATTTATAGTCTCTGAATCTTAATCACACTTTGACAGGACAAACCTATAGAAGGGTACACGACCCATAAAAGGTGATCATGGACCCAAGCCTCCAAAAGTCAAAACTTGTGCCCAATTCCACATTTAGGTTGTACAACCTGTAAATGGGTCTACCTAGTAGGTTCCTGGACGTATATCTAGCCTTGAAAAGCCCCAAAATTATACAGAACACTTTTACAGCTTGTAGAATGGACCATGGCTCATCGATTGGTCTCATGGTTTATTCCATCAGTGATAATGAAGGTCAATTTCTATCACGAGTTATGCCTAGGGCCTAGTCGTAACATGACAAATAATGAACCCTAACTCATCTCACCCAATCCTCTTAGAATTCATCAAGTATTTCATACATAATGAACATAAATAAAGGCAAAAATTAATGAAAAATAGGTCTAAGGGAGAATCAATCATCAACAAGTACCATACTGATAAACATCCCATACATTTCCAATAATATCTTTAGGTTTAGACTTAGGTGGAGGCTAAGACATATCTCTAACTCACCCTCAAATAAAAGTAGAAAAAAAAATACAATAAGATATTCTAAAAGTCTTAATACAACTCAAGCTTTAAAAGATGTAGGATGTTGTCCATGAACTAGACTCACCACAATTAGTCTTCAACAAATACAATGGCTAGCCACGCATAGAAGGAGGAGCATCGGTGCCTATATGATGACAACATGTACGGAAAAGTATGCATTAGTATTTTGAGTGTATTAAATATGTGAGATCAAATGCAATGAAGAAGCTATAATATCATGATAATCAATATGCATAGCATAACAAGAAATAAATCTCAAAGATGATGAATGATCAATGCATCTTGAAAACATGAGTGAAGCATTGTAAACATCATAAGTAATCATATACATATATACATATATGATCATGACTAACATATAAGATCATGTGAGCTACTATATAGAATCCAACATAGCCCCTTTATGTTGGCCAGAGAGACTACTTGTCAGGTAGAACTCCGTTAACTTATGAATGTACTCTTTCTTTAATATTAGGGTTTTGTGGTCCATTATCCTAGCCTACAAGGGCTCCTATGGTGGCATATAGCTAATGATATAGGAGGTTGCTACTTGAATTTTCTTACCAAACTTCACCTCAAGCCTCATTCAGTGTTAAGTCAAGTCCCACAGAATATTCGTAACATAATCATATGCATATACATTCATAAGCTTTGAAATATATCTTCATCATAATAGGAGTAGCCCATTAAAATCTTATGATCCATTTAAGTGAGAATTGTTCTTTCACAAAAGCATCCATATTTGGTGAGAATGGTCCTTTCATCATCATTCATACATTCATAAAAAGGATTTTCATTAATACTTTCATAGCTTCTGTAACTTTCATAAATACATAGTTGAAACCCTTATCATTCATAACATACTTCATTTGAAAGAATGGTATAAAACTAGGTGGGTTCAATACATTAGGCTTCTAAATCATGCAACTCAAGAGGATCATGTATAAATGTAATAAAATTTATCAATTTAAATCATGCATAAAGTAATCTACCATAAACCTTCAAAACCCTAGGTAGCAAGTCATGAAACATCTTGTATATCATCAACATTTTATAGTATAACATAACTTCATAAAAAATACATTGTTGAGCAATAAATACATCATAATATAAGCATTTGAAAATTTATCATAAAATCATAAAATTTTCGTAACTTGAAAGTAAGTAAAATAATGAAAATACTTGGGAATCATGGGTGGAAGGGACCCATGAGTGAAATACACATACCTTGATTAGAAACTTATGAAGAAATCTGACATTGGAGAAGAAGACCTTAAAACCCTAACTTCTTGCCTTTAATAGAACTTGAGAGTTGAAAGCCTTGGGGAAACTTTGAGAGGAATAGGAGTTAGAAGAGAATAAGGGTGTAGTGGGAGGGAATAGGATTGATATGGATAGAATTAGGCCTTAAACGATGTAGTTTTGGATTTAAGGTATGGAGAATCATCGAAACTGCCCTTCATTAAAAACTATCAAGGGAGGACTACGACCCTAGTCTAAGAGCTTGTCCTGGTTACACCCTAAAGTTTCAGAAATTGGGTCTCTGATCCTCATATACGAACTCCCGTCTATGGCCCATCGTTTCGTCTACTAACACTCCTCGTAAATTCACCCCCCACTTAAAAAAATCACCTTTTAAAATCTAAACCACGAAACCCGTTTCACAACTCATCAATTAGACTATGGTTTGTACAAGCTTTCATCTGGTTATACTTTTTTCAACTTCAAAAATTCTATTTGGTCCCCTAATTTATAGGCCACTGTCTATGACTCGTAGTTCCTCTTAAAAGTCGTAGGACTCTTTGTACAACAATTCTCAAAGTTTAAAATTTTACCAAGTGTCTAACATATATACGAGGCCTATCTACAACCCATAAATTCAATGATGGATCATAGATGATGGGCTCGTACATCCCTGCACCAGAACTTAGTTCTGCACTTTCTTTTCGGATTTTGATCTTTTAGCATGCATGACCTTATAATTTTATCCTTTCTAATTAAAACATTGACATTTTGAGATTAAACTGAACCTCATACTAGAATCCAACAATACCCATATCCTCATAGTCACTTAGAATACTTTAATAGAAAGTTTAGGGTTCAAGCAATTCTACCGAAGTCTTCTAATTTTGAGTAAAGTTTTAATCTTCTAGGTATGTAAGGATATCATAGTGTTGGATTGAGTTCGTCATGCTTTTTAACTTGAGTATTGGATTGTGTCAAAAATCAAACTTCTGAATTCTAACTGAATTAATTCTTCTTCTATTGGTTTCTATCTAATTATGCATTAAAATTAGTATTTTTTTTTATTATTGAAATTGTTGTTTGTGATTACTTTTCCATGAAATCTAATTAAGTTGATGATCAGGACTTACCAATGCATTATTTGATATTGAATTGATGACTTTCGTGTATAAAACAAAGCTTTATTTTCAAATTGAGATGATGCATGTTTAAAGAGTTTTGATGAAGATTGAGTATTAAGTTTTAAATGATGTATGAGCAAGAGTTTTGATGATGATATAAATATTTTTTAAAGCATAATTTTTATGAAGGACGGTGATGTTTTGAGATGAGATTAACATTTTAACGTAAAGTACAATGAGACAAAATGAGATGATTTGAGTATTTTACTTGATGGAGCATATATATATATATATATATTGGGAATAGAAGTGAACATCAATTTGGGTAAGAGTTAGAATAGAGATAACTCAAGTTCCATAAACTACGTAATCAACGTAGAATAGAGGGTCCAACCTCTCTTGTCCCAAAAGAGACCTTTTTATTATTGAATCCAAAGAGGTTCAACATCTGTTATCGTGGCAAGTATTGGACGGCTGTGGCAACGATAGTGAACTCATTGTACCATCCCTAGTTCATAGGTGATGGGTGTGGGTTAGAAAAATTTTCTAAGAGTCATTATATTATTTTATTAGGTTATTTATTCATAATTACGATTGATGAAAATATTGTTTAACTGTTTATACATGCATAGTATATTGATGTTGAGTTGAGCTTATTCTTTCTTTTATTTTTACTTTATTTTTTATAGTTTTGAGGTAGTCTTAGACTTGTCTTGTCACCTTTTTAATAATCGATAGAGATTTCATAGATTAAGTCTGATGATGCAAATTTTGAGTCAATTTTGAAATTTATTATTATTGATATAAAGATATTGATTTAGTTTATATTTTGAGTTACTTGATATTTGATTGTGATATTTAGAAGCCCACTTGAGTATTTCTTTGATTCTATTAAATCTTTTGCATAAATAAGCTATGAGATCAACTGATTTGCTTGGAACCAACAATAATTTTTTAGTGTCGTCCATGTCTCGATTATCCTTCCAGAACATGACATTTTTGATGTGATGACTTTCAAATTTTGAAAAAATATATTTAATAGACCTTTGTGGTTTTTGTTAAGTTTGAATGTTTGTATTGTTGTTGTATTTCATAAGTTGAACATCTAATATAAGTTGACCCTCACACCTAGTAGATTAAGTGTGGATGTCACTCATGAACCATTTTAGATCGTGACACCCGCTTTCTCAAAGATTTAAATGCATTTATAATCAAAATCTTGGTGTCATTCTAAGAAAATTAGATGTGTTTATAATCAAAATATCTTCGAATCTTCTCATTAGTATTTCTTTTGCATATGAGAATTTTTTTTTCACAATGCCAAGAAACAAATAGAATTTTAACCTCTTTCAAGAATTCTCTTAAAGGTAGTTGTCGTGCATCAATAAAACAATCATTGATACATTTTAAATGTTAGAAGTCATCATTCTTCTTCTGTTTATTGTTACATGAACTCTTGACCACTTTTTATACTCAACATCCTTAAAGTACTCATTAACTCTGCGATCAACTATATCCTCTTTAGCCATCAATTTTAAAAAAAACTCTTTTCTATAAGTTTTGTCATTGAGTAGAATAGATCACTTGGGATTGTTCTGGTCCTCCAGACGTTTATATAAACATTCTTGCAAAGATGTCATATGCATGCCCAATGGAGAACATTTGAAAATACAATGCTTATATTTTTCATAATACTTTTATTTTTGTCTGATACAACACATATTTTTTTTGCTTCGAAAATACATTTTTAAATTGTTGAAAATATCATGTCCATATTAATCATTTTTCATACATACAACTACATAAGCTATTGACAATATACAACCCAATCATAAAACAAATCACAACAAAGTTCAAGTTTTGATGGATAACAGTTGTATCATGTATTAGATTATGATTTTCACATTTATTGTTAAGAAATCTGAATGAAAATTTTAAAAAGAAATTATTCCATCAAAAGTGTTTGCCGATACAAAAAACTATTTGTAAGCTCTACTAAAATGTGCACCATCTGCAACAACTATCAGTCTGCAGAATGCAAACTCCCTCATTAATGGTCTAAAGGCTATGAGTAGATACATGAATTCATTTTATTTTACTTGTGCATTCGTACATATAAATTTGAATACATAGAATTTAGCATATATTTATATTTGGATACGTAGAGTTTTCACGTTCCTCAGCACGACATGCTTGTTGGTAAGAAATTTCAATCCCATAGACTACTCCTACATCTCCAATTACATTATTTGAAGTATGATTTTTTTATGATTGACTAATTTAGGAGTTGTCACACCACTAAAAATTCAATTATGTCTTGTAGCTTGATTAACATCCTATCTCTTAATAGACATGTATGTTCTCTATTGAAGTACCTCACTTTGAATACATCTGAATTTTTCTTACGAAATGCCTTCATACGCAAACCACGATCATCTGAAAAACACACCAATACATAGCTGCATTACGTATTTATCAATTTGTCAAATGTACCAGACACATTACAACTCATCAAATTGTCATGTATGATTCAAAAATATGCTTCAGTGATCCACAAAAATATCAATATATATATAGGAATGTATCGTGCCCATTTTCTTGATCTCAATTTCTACCTTCAAATTAATGCAATAAATGTTTGTTCTTAATAGTTACTCTTTGTTACATTTATAAAATACACATTATTCGCTTGATACATTTTTAAAAAAATCAATGCTATATACACATTGACTGATAATGATATATTTATATCAAAATAAAATATTTGCATGTATCTAATATTTATTAACGATCACACTACTATGCACAGATCAAAAAATAAATATTTCATCATGTATCAACCCTATTATGCAATAGCGAATTTGAGATTCACAAACAAAATTGTTTGTTCCTCAACAACTATTTAATCACTTTTGTATTATTCATAACTCAAATCACTTTCTCAAATTTTTGAATGTCTCAAAATATCGATAATTATAAATTCATCATATATCAATTGTTGTGGTCGCCTTTTTTGAATCTGTTATGATTTGGGATTGCATGAGGAGAAAGAAAATGAAATTTGAATTTGTTTGAAATTGATATGATTTTGCGAGAGATTAATATCAATTTATTCTGCATTATTTTTTAAACTGATATTTAATTTTACTTTTAATTTTCTTTTTAAACATAACAGTCAAGTTGTCTAATGTATCAACATTAGTGTATCTGGATGACTCGTTTGTATTCTTGATGGCACGTATTTTAAGTAATTTTGATAAATATAAAAAGATAGGAATATGATGTAATTTACTCCTTACGTATTGTATTTCTAAAATTTTTACTATTTTTTTCTTTACCAATTTTCGGGCCAATCACATAGATAGGCATGTTTGGTGTTCCTTTTGTACTTTTAAGTTTTTGCACAAACGACCTCTATTTTAGGGTGGTCTTAAATTTTTTACTCCTTAAATTGATGGTCTTCAATTTTAGTGCTCATATAATAAAAATTTCTTGTTCAAAATACCTTTAATTATGATTTGATTTTACTAGGAAAATATTTTTTGTAAAATATAAGTTCAATGTTATCTAATTAGCAAGGAAAATATTTACTCTTAGATTAAAAATCATGGAAAATAGCCGAACAAGTCATGTCATATAAGACACAAGTTCATATCACTAAATATACCCCAAGGAGCATGTTCATATTACTGAACTTATGCTCCAAGGCACAAGTTATACTTAAGGCATAAGTTTCGTTTATTAACTTCTTAAGCACGTTCTAAAATTAAACTTATGCCCCAAAACACAAGTTATGCCTAACAAGACATAAGTTCTAGTTTAGAATTTTATACCGTACATGACATAAGTTTAGATTTAGAAGTTTATCTCAAGAAATTTATACAACTAGACTTATATCCCAAGGCATAGTAAACTAAACTTCTTAAGGTATAAAATTCTAAAATTGAACCTATGTCCTGGGGCAAGTTATACCTTATAGGGCATAAGTTTAATTTTACTTTATGCCTTAAGAAGTTCATATCTAGGAACATTTTGTCTAAGGAAAAAAATCGCAAGACATGCGTAAGTCCTATAAAACATAAATTTTTCTTAAAATATAATAATCCAAAATTGAACTTATTCCTTATATGGCATAACATGTGCCTAATTGTGAATATTGTTTGCCTTGTGATTTTTAATTTTTAAAATACAAGGAGTATTTTGTCCACATTTTTACTATTTAAAGTGGAGAACAAAAATTGAAGAGCATGAATTTGGGGGACAAAAATTAGAGATCACTAAAAATAGACAATTCTTAATTATTAATACGCATTGAAATACTTAATTCTCCTTTCTGTCATTGTGAAATTTTATATAGGCTAATAAATCAAGTATCCAAGAATTAGTAGTAGTGGAGGTTATAGCATATAATCAATGAGTTAAATGGTAAGAAACTAACAATTGAGTCCGTCAAATTTGTATCCTAGTCATCACTTTTGTAGTAATGCACCCGTCTTCTCAAAATCTGAATCCACCATGTTCATAGAAAACATCTCTGATAGAAAATGGAACAAGAAAATCTTTTCCTTAAATTGACCTTACGATACATACCCTCACAATTGATGGAACCTGGAAATAATTATCAGTAAATAAGCTGAACTAATGAAGAAAAAGCTAGTGTAGTTATTTGCAACCTATACTCATCGCCAAGCTACCAAAAAATACACATTCGAAGACAGCAGAAGTCTGTTAAATGTGAATTTGGATTTACAGGAAAAAACTTTTTGAGTTCCAAGTGTAGTCAAGATGAACCAGCAATGTTACTCATCATCATTTCGAGGGCCACCAAACAATGCAATTTCTTCCTCGGCCCTCTTCACTGCAGCCCTCTTCTTCTGCCTTCTGGTTTCTCTAGCAGCTGCTTCAATTTGAACTTTCTCCATTACCGTACCAAAACCGGGAATTGTCTTGTTCAGATTGTTGTAGACCCGGACGCCGAGGTCATGGAATAACTCAAACAATCTCTGTGTGTCAAAGGCAAAAGGTGTCAATATGAAGAATACTGAATATAGGGCCTTGCACCATAAATAACCCGTGGAAAATAGAGATTTAAGCTTTCCTACAGGTACATCAAAACTTGCCTATTTCAAATCTAAATCTAGGAGATCAAAATCGTTTGAATCCACGTATGATGAAAAGAGTAGAAATGCTAACTTGTCAAAACAGACACCACAAGATCACAAAAAGGTCAAAAGTCAAATTCAGCAACCAACAAACGAAAAAAGAAACTTGTTTATTAGTTGGGATAAAGCACGTACCATGACATCCTGGTTCCATTCATCAATATATGGAGGGCCTGTTGTGTATGAACCGAGAGGCTCGCGGTACCATTCGCCGCCGTATGTTATTTGATCCATGGCTTGTTCAATACTTAGAACCTCCCATGGCCTCAATCCAGGAATAACCTTCTCTAATTCTTTCCTGTTTCATGTACATGACCAGCTCAGTTATCAGATTATGAATCAACCTACGAAACTTTTGTAAAAGGACTCTAGTAGTTGATGCAGCTGAAATCTTCTTTTTTAATGCAACTGTTCTTTCACCTTTAACTAAAGAGAATCATAAATTAAAATAGTGATATAAGGAAATTGAAATTGTTTTAGAATAGATACAATGTCAATTGGTTAATACAAAATCAAATTATGGTGCCAGGGCGATTGATTATTGAAGCAATTCATCTTGTCCGAAGATTAGTGGAGAAATATAGGGAAAGAAAGAAGGACCTTTATATAGTGTTCATTAAGGCTGGCAGCCGGACCGGTTTTCCTCCGGTCCGGTTCCTGGTCCGATTGATCCGGTTCCGATTGAACCGGTACCGGAACAGGTACCGGAACGGCCCAGGGTTTTTTCCGTTACTTCCGTTCAGTTATGTTCCGGTTCCGGACCCGGACTGTTCATACAACGGCTATATTGCCGTTTCTCAGCCATTTTATCGTTGGGGGGGCCCACTAACGGCTTTTTGACCTCCCCTCCCCCCCTTTACACCCCCCTACCCCCCTACCCCCTTACCCTCCTAACACTATAAATATAACCATTTTTCTTCAATTTTTCCACAAAACAATTCTCCTCTCTTACATTTTCTCTCAATT
>JBCEWC010005045.1:0-25804 GCA_038996855.1 Solanum aculeatissimum | reverse complement strand
TTCATCTCACCGAGGACATGACCTTAGATAGAAAGGAGTGGAGGTCGCGTATTAGGGTAGTAGGTTAATAGGCTAGTAGGGATAGGTTGATGTCTGGCCTTGTGATATAGTAGGTTAGTAGGATTAGTCGTGTCTTTATATTCTGTGTTGTCATTGTCCGCTTTATATTTGTTACTTGTGTTGTATATATACTTTAGTTGTTTTTCTTTTCATTTCTTTTTCCTTTTTTCATATCTAGTATCTATTGCTTATGGGGCTTTTTGAGACGAGGGTCTTCCGAAAACAGTCTCTCTATCTCTATGAGGTAGTGGTAAGATTTGCGTACATTTTACCCTCCCCACAACCCACTTGTGGAATTTCACTGGGTATGTTGTTGTTGAAGTATGACTTCTTGAAATTCAAATTCCCACATGTTAGTAGAATGAGGTTGTTGTCAGATCCTATCTTAGGCATGTGGATTGCCTGATAAGAGTGAACTACTCCCATTTTGAGCAATATAGGAATCTGCCAATTCTGGAAGTTGTTTGGTGCCCTTTCCCTCTTCTCCAAGTGTAAGACCCTCCAAATAAAGGAGGGTCTATTAATTCCATCTCCTCAATGCATTCAGAAAACTCAGTCATAGCACCATTAATCCTAGAGCAATTGGATCTTTCTTCCAGGTATCTAATGACATTGAAATCCCCCCCCCTCCTTACTACTCAAGGACTTTCACACAGACTTCTCATAGCACCCAACTCACATCACAGTTCTCTCCTCTCTATTTTCTTGGACTTAGCATAAACTGCTATCAGAAACCAGGAAAATTCTTAATTCTGGTAAGAAAATTTGCAAGAGATGCATTGTGATCCTACTTCCACCACTAACCCCCTCCCATATTCTTTTATCCTGCATCACTAAAATACCTCCACTAGACCCTGTGCCTCTACACGAAGTTCACCCCAACCATCTGTTGTTCCAAATGCTATGAATTAGAATACTAATATTATCCTGTAGTTTAGTCTCCAAAAGGATATACAAATCTGCCCCCAATTGATTAATCAGGCTCCTGACAAAAGTCCTCTTGATTAAGCCCCATACATTCCAGGAAATTATCTTCACCCTCATTGTTCCACAATTGATAATCTCCTCCCTCTGCTCTTAGGCTCCTCTTTGAATTTCATATTGAAAATGAGATTCCTCAACTCTTTGGGCACTGATTGGTTAGTTGTGTTGCTTTTTCTGTCTCCCCCGTGGTCTGTCCCATTCAGCTTATTAATGAGAAGAACTCTCTTTCATAGCCCTTTGTTCACACCCCAAACATTTGGCTTAATTTGACTAAATTGATGTGAAATCTCAATGTTGCTTGAGACTCAAAACCCTCCTCAGATATATTGTCATCAATTGCTAAGGGCCTGGGTTCATGCAAAAACTCCAGTGGCTCTCCCAACAGCTCCATAGACTCATCACAACCAAAACTTTCCACCTCCATGTTATTATATATCACCTTACCCCCTGTCTCGTCGTCCTTAGAGGATTTTGCGATCCGCATTGAGTCTTTCGGCATACATAAAAGCTCTTATGCGTATGCATCCTTCCATGTCACCAACTATGGTGGAGTGATCAAGGGAATTCAAGGAAGATCCCAATAAAGGTTGAAATTCAATAAAATATTTGGACTTTTTGAGGCCCAAATGATTTTGGATATTTTTTTCATTAATCCAGTCAGGAAGCTCATTCAAATAGGCCTTTCATCCATCAACTCCAAGTGAGACCTTCTCCTCTTTCCACATGGAAATTTTCCGAATTCTTTGTCTCATTCGTGTGACCATACTTCTTAGCATATATTTTCAGTCCTTTCTCCTTCCCTTTTCCATGTATACTAGGTCTGTCATCATCAGAGCCACAGCTGGCATGCACTTTCTCCTTTCCTTTCCCATGCTTACTCGGTTTGTCATCAACAGAGACATAGCTGACCTCTGCTTTCTCCTCTCACTTGCTGTTGTCACCTAGATAATCTATTTCCAACTCTGACACCGGTCTAAAGGTCGCCAGAGACTCGCACCAGATCGATAAAAATATATCATGAGAATGATACTTACACAATAAAAGTATCACCTATGAGCAAGTAGCTAAGAATGAAGAAATACGGTGGAGGCAAAGGTTAAGAGTCTCGTGGCTGACGCAGGGGGATAAAAATACTAAGTTCTTCCACAGAGTAGCTACTTCTCATAAGAGGAACAATTCCATTGAGTCTCTGATGGTGGATGGATGTAATACTAATAATCCTTCTATCGTTAAAGGAACCATCAAGAGCTTCTACCAAAATTTATACACACAACCAGAGGAGTGGAGGCCTGAGCTACAATTACAGGGATCACAAACATCAGTGTGGTGGAGCAGATAGAATTAGAGAGTCCTTTTGAGGAGGAAGAGATATTTGGCTGCTGAAAACTTTATGCTAACAAGAAAAGGACCTATTTCCTGATCTATTTATTTTGTGCACCAATTCAGAAGCAATGCTCAGTGATTGCTGGATAGAACAAGGTTGGAACCTTTATTTCAAAAGGCCTCTAAATGATTGGGAAATAGAGAGAGTAGCCAAATTGTTGGAGGAAGTAGGGGATTTTGCAGGCACCAATACTGCCAAAGATGCAGTAAGATGGTATCATAGTGAGGATGGGATCTACACAGTTGACACAGGATGGTCATCAGAAAGGCATGCTTGACACATGAAGTTTTGAGGAGGAAAGGAAAGATCATACTTCCCTGGTGCTCTTTGTATGGGAAGACAGGGGAAACTAATAGTCACCTATTCCTACATTATGCTTTCACAGTACAGGTCTGGACCATGTTTCTTAACTCTTCAGAAGTGAAATGGACTATGCCAGAACATACAGCCGATTTACTAAGCTGCTAAATTAGGAAAGGAGGTGGCAAGAGACAGAAGACCTGGTGGAATTTAATTCCACATCGCATTTGGTGGAAAGAGTGGAAGGAAAGGAATATTAGGACTTCTAAAGATACATCCAATTCCATTCATAAGGTTAAATGGAATTGCATTGTATCTCTATATTTTTGGCGTAAAGAGATAGGATTAGAGGATTCAGATCAACTTTAGAATTCTTACGATCCTTGTAAGTATTATTTTTTTGTACTTTCCTGATTTTCAAAAGGTCTCCCGCATACCCCTTAATGTTGAAGAATATAATGTTACCAATTATAAAAAAAATAAAAATAAAAAAGTTTTTTCTTCTTCTTGAAATCTTCATGGTTTATAATAGAAGTACAATTTGGTCCTACTCAAACACTTTCCTTTTCCAGTAATTGATAATTTGTCCCTTTTATTGATTGTTGCACTAGAATGACATGGGTATATCTGTTAAAAGCCAAAAGTGAAGTTTTTTTCCTGTTTTCAATCACTTCATAATATGATTTGTACTCGATTCGATATTAAGATATAGATCATTCCAACTGATATGGCACGAAATACATGGATAAAACTTTTGAAGCTTATTTGGAGTCGTTTGGGATAATCCATCAAACTAGTTGTCTTTATACTAGCGCACAATATGGGACTGCTGAAAGGAAAAATAGGCATTTGTTAGAAGTAGCAAGATCCCTTTTGTTTACCATGAATCTGCCAAAGCCTTACTGGGGATGCCATTCTAGTAGCTGCCTACCTCATCAATAGAATGCCACTTAAAACCCTCAATTTTCAGAGTCCCTTGGAAGCTTTAAAGGGTAAGAATGACTTAACTGTTCCTCCAAAGGTATTTTGTTGTTTGTTTTGTTCTTACTAGAAACTCTGGGAACCTAGATCCTAGAGCTCTTAAATGTTTTATTGGGTCTTCTTCAACACAGAAAGGGTACATATTTTATCACCCTCTAAGGAGATTCTTTATCAGCACGGATGTAACCTTGCAAGTTATGAACCCTATTTAAGCATTACACCATCACCTCTTTAGGGGGAGAATTATAAGAAAGAAGTGATGGTTTTTCCTAGTTCCATTGTTGAAAGTAAATTAGGAGAAAGAATTCAGGAGAAGACTGTTGGGCGTTTGGATAGGCCTGATTTGATAACTTACTCAAGGAGAATGAGAATGGAAGAAGCATAAGAAGCCACCATGCAGTCTGCCGCAGCTAAATCTTCTTTTTCTAGTGAATTATCTATGTTTCTTTATGAGATAGATATATCAATTGTTTACAGGAAAGGAGTCAGATCTTGCACCAACCACCCTTTATCTATTTGTTTCCTATAATTCTTTCTCCTTCCTGTAGAGTCTTTGTCTTGCCACCTTTTTTTTTATGAAGTGGTATTAATAGAAGGCATCAAGAAGATCCAAGAATTACAAGATATGGCATTGGAGCTTAAAAATTCTCTGGCTGACTGTACAAACTATCTAGACCAGAACTAGTGAGCTAATAAAGTCCTGAAATTGTTATGCATAAACAACAGGATACAGACTGAACCAACTAATCAAATTGACAAACCACCTTGCTTTCAAAATACCTAAAGAAATTGACTCCCCATCAAAACATCTATAATTCTTTTCTAACCAGATACTCTAAAAAATACAAGAAGGGATCATGATCCAAATTTTCTTAATGCCTTTGTCAAGAGGTAGAAATGTGGTGTATGAAAGAGTTAGAAGTAGAGGGAGAGGGGTCAGTTGATGGAGGGGGGAGTTTGGGGGGGAGGGGGAGTTATTTATGGATGTTAGGATCCTATCTTGGAACGTGAGGATATTGATTGACCCGAATAAAAGGGTCAATGTCACAGTGGGAATTAGAGAGTGGGGGAAGAATTAGTGTTTTCAAGAATTAAAAATGGAGCTCATAACAGAGGCAATTGTGAAAAGTATGTTGGGAGGGAGATAGGTTAAATATTAGTCGCTTCAAGCGATATACTTTCAGTTTGTCAAAGTCTTTCAAGGATCGGACAAGAAATTGAAAGAACTAAAGAGTAAAAATGCTCTAGTTGCAACAACAATAACATACCCAGTGAAATCCCCGAGAGGGGCCTGGGGCAGATAGAGTGTACGCAGACCTTACCACTACCTCATGGAGATGAGAGGTTGTTTCCGAAGACCCTCGGCTCAAATGTATTAGCTCCAAGTACAAGAAGAAAAAACAATAGATATAGAATAACTAGTAAAACGAAGAGCAATGTCAATTCTACAAGAAAAAATAATATAAGCAGCAAAATAATCGAAGATCAATAACAACAAACTATAATGGCATGACTAATCCTATGACAGACCTTAAGCCGTCACAAGGCAAGACAACATTCCACTCTTACTAGCCTTCTACCCTAATACATGACCTTCACTCCTTTCTATCTAAGGTCATGTCCTCAGTGATATGAAACTGTGTCATATCCTATCTAATCACCTCTCCTCAATACTTTTTTGGTCTATCCCTACCTCTTCGCGTACCCCCTAAATCCAACCTCTCGCACCTCCTAATTGGTGCATCGACACCCCTTCTCTGCATATGCCCAAACCATCTCAGGCTCGCTTCTCTCATCTTGTTTGCCATGGAGGCCACTACCACCTTCTATCGAATAACCTCATTTTCAATCTTGTCACTCCCAATATGTTCGCACATCCATCTCAACATCATCTCTGTGACATTCATCTTCTGAAAATGTGAGTTTTTTATTGGTCAGCACCATAATGTGTATAACAAAGATAGTCTAAACACCATTCCATAAAACTTACCTTTAAGTTTTTAAGTGGTACCTTCTTATCACACAATACTCGCAAGTCTCTATTTCATACATGCTGCCCCAATGCGATACGTGACATCATCATTGATGTCCCCACTACTCTGGATAACAGACCCAAGATATCTAAATTTTTCTCTCTTAGGAATAACTTGAGTGGCAAGCCTCACTCATACTCGCTTCATCCATTGTAACACTGAATTTACGCTCTAAGTATTTTGTTTTGGTCCAGTTCAATTTGAACCCTTTGCACTCTAGTCTGTCTCCAAACCTCCAACCTATCATTAACTATGTCCCGTGTCTCATCAATCAGTACTATGTTATCTGCAAATGCTCTAATTGCCAAAATATCAATAAGTAAATAAATAAGAGAGATATTATATTGAAGCTTTAACGGAATCATAAGCTAATATTCTGTTATTCTGTTCAAGTATAGCTGCCTGGCACAAAAAGCAATCAATCAAGACCTTCGAAAGGAAAGCTTAAAATAAGTATATTAAGCCACAACTCACCCATCCCACCGGCAAAGTGGCATCTGATGACTTTGATAATTGTGCCTTTGAGCTCTGAAATGTGCACATTTATTTCAGAAGAGAGTTGTTAGGAATATTTCATTTTCAAGAGAGTAGAAGTATGACAAGAACAATAGGATAATGAGAAATGAGTTCCTGAAAAAAGAGGTCACTAAGAATTGACAACAAGTATCTCAAGAAGTAAGAACCAATGAAAAAAAGAAGAAAGAAATTTCAATTTATCACAAATGTCAGAAGACAAAGGAAGTCAAATTCAAGATTCTAATAAGCCAGGACCATCTGAAATGTGTGAAAATTTAAACAGGGGCTAGGAAGACAGTATGTAATGCATAACCCGCTTACACTGATTGATATGCCTTGGTTCTCTATTTTTGAATCATCTTTCAGAATACCTCGAGCCTTCAACTTCTGCTTGAGGTATTCAGGCAATTCTTTACCAACAGAATTATGTCCAGAACCCCCATTAGGGTCTGTACTATGTTGATTTGTTCTATGACCAGTGATTGCACTTGTCTCTGAACATGAAAAAGCAAAAAACAAATAACTCAAAGAATCTAATTCAGAATTTTGAACAAGATGACAAACACTTAGCCCATAGAACAGGAAGCCAGTCTTACTGGAGATCGAGACATCGGTATTTGAGGCACAGTAATAAGCACCTCCACCTGGCACTCCATATCCATTTCCAATTTCCACATTACCTGGCAAAGGAGAAATTTAACCATTTCTCATTCTGTTGTAATATAATATGATAATTTGAAGCTATTATAAACTAACTCGTGACAGGATAACTTAAGAGGATTATCCATCTACAATTGTTTAACACTTCTACTCAAATTTCATAACACAGTTTTATAACAAAATATTTTGTGAAGATGGAAAGAAGCTACCTGTCTCTACTGTACATGAAATGCTTCCTCAGAATTGGTGATGTTTGAGCAAAAATTCCAGAATTAATCGGTCCTCTGATGTCTTTTAATGCTTATAATGAGAACTATTTTTGATAAAAGTAGTGTCTATACGAAGAACTGTATAAAGAACAAACACAGTAGTTTGAATTTGTGCTATTACTCATGTATGAGCAGCTCCAATGACAGAAAAGTGTTTTACAATGCCATGCCAAAATTGAAAGCCTAGTCTATTTTGGTGACACATTACTCTAGCCTTTACTTACTTAGATCTAGATTCCAAATTGTTCAGATTTTAGGCCTGCTCTACATTTGTTCAATTTAGGAAGATATGGAGTGAGCAAAATCTATATCTACCTTTGACCCTACCGCTTTTCAGTGTCAATTCAACAACAATATAATTTCACCATATATAAACATAGCAGGGTCAACTATGTGGAACGAGGTTGTCAATAGTAGATTACCTTGAAGTTTTTCAAATCTCAAATTCTGCCGAACAAGAAATAAGATTTGTTTCACAACATATGGTAAATCAACATGTTAACAGCACCAATCTATAACTTCTTTTTATAAGATAAAGTAGAGTCTTAATCTATTACTTAAATCCTAAAGAGAGCCCTAGCTCTAAGTTGCAAAGAACTCAAATAGAACTACTAAAAGCAAATCAACTGATCATGATAACAGAGATCATTGACATGGTTAAAAAAAATGTTTCAAAAACCTCCTCCAATGAGTTAAGCTGTTGTGGAATTACATTTTCTCCACATAAAAACCAGATTTTACTTTAGTCTCGATTAGCTAGCTCGCTGTAAGTTACTATTCCATTAACTATGTCATGATCATTGTCCCAACATGTTAGAGTTAGACAGAATTGTATAGTTTCTTTTCAATATTACTGGTAAACCTAATTGGACCTTGTTCTAAAAGTCATCAATTATCCAAAAAAATACCCTAACAGATCTGAAGATTTGCAAATAAGAGGCAAAATTAGAAGGTAGAGCAGTCCAATCAACAATTTCAACTTCTAGTAATGTCCTTAATTTAATGAGATGATAATAAAATATGAAACTGGAACGATATTACAACTTTGACCCTGGTCCCATGATATTTAAGTGTTACTAGATTATCACCTAAACCATGCCCTCCTGGTGAGTTGGGAGGAGTGGGCATACACTTACCATCGCAAGTCGCAACAAGCCAAAATTCTTTTCTTTTTTTTTTTGACAAGGACAAATCAAACATCATTTTTTAGGATGATGGTGTCAAGACCAACTCACCCACACCTTGACTATTGCACAGGATACCTACTAGGGTGCTACTCCCCACCAGCACAAGACATAAGTATAGGGTAACTTTGTCCACCATGACTTGAAGGTACGGAAGAAATCGTCTAGTGTTTTTTGGCCTCCACTGGGATTTGAATCATAAACCTCACAGTTCTCCACCCACTTCATTGACCAGTAGGTCATACCCTTGGGCATTGAACGTGAACACATACAGATTACAGAAGCTGAAAGACCAAGTTTACAGTCTAGTAGGATTTAGATTGTTTTCCCCACCAATTTGTAAGAAACTTTCATTGTGATAAGTCACACATTATGATCTAGGATGTGTACTTGTTCCTAATTCAACTATATGTCAATCAAACAGAAGCATGTCCATCACAAATTATTTAATAAGCGTCAAACACAAATACACATGATATTTCTGTCCAATATGAAACCATTTTTTAACTAAAGTCTTGATACGTCCAACATACTAATGCTAATAATTGACATTCAATAAATGGGTTTGATATAGCATTCGACAGAACTAGTTGGTTGAGAGGTCAAGGAGCAAGACACAAAGTTAACTCATCCTTCCAGATCAAAAAGTCCTAATATACCTCAAGGTTGAAGAGTAGTTAAAGACAGTGTTGAACTTAAAGGTTAGTTACAGATAGTTTGAACTTAAAGGCACCTCTCTTGCCATTATGAGCTCTTCCCAAACAAAAATCAGCCAAAGTTGGCACATTAAGAAAAGGTCCAAAAAATGAGGATTATCCAGACAAGTCAAAGAGGCATTAACACATTCATCTTGTTGATTTCCGTGCTTTCATAGACCGCAAGTAAGCATATACAATTTATGCTTGTGAGGGAAAAGATAGGGATTTTTCCAATGCACTACTAGAAAAATTCAAAGGGCATTCCTTCTGGCAATAACCATTGGTAACATGTACATGTTAGTTATTTCATGGCCTGGGAAAATATTAAAAGTGGAAAAGAAAAGGTTTTGAATGCATTTATTGCATGTTTTGATTTTTATTTTTATTTTGAAACTGGTAATTTGTTATTGCATGTATTGATTTGTGACATCATTAAAAGGATATCAACTGTTCCTAAAAATTGCAGTAAGATACCCACCTTGTTCAGGCTGTGTTGACTTTCCACGCTTTAAGGCCATTTGAATACGATGCTCTGCCGTCATTTGGAGTAAATGTTCCTATAAATTGCAGTTAGCAGAGCGTATAGTGAGGCCAACTAGAAAATGTGCTACCATGAGAGACATAACAAGAAAGGTAACAAAGAGTCCAAGAGACTTAAAACACCTTTAAAGCATTTGGGTCATGACGACCAGAGAAAATATCTGGATTATCCTTAGGTCCACTTGCATCCCTTGCTTCTCTGGATTTGAGAATTGAATTTGTCGTAAAACATTCATTCCTCTAATATAATTTCATCTTGAATAAAATTAAAACGAAAGCCAAATAAAACAAACCTTTGACTTTGTATTACTTTTTGTGCAGAAATTTCCTGTGCAGGAAAACAAATAATTTATATTAATAAATGAAGAAATAAATAAAGCACCTATCAAAAGGGTTGAGGAAAATGAAATTCTTCAGTCTAACGCTCTCTCAACTGAGCTGATTTTCTCCCAGACATGAATACCGAAGATGGTTTCTCTGTCCTACTTCCTAGGAGGGTAGAACCACCATTCTGGTGGCCTCGGCACCAGAAAATTTCTCTTCCTGAACCGTAGTTAACATCTTACCTGTTAACTATTAACCCCTTCTTTCTCTCTCCTTGACTCATCTCATGGAAAACAACATAATCTATTTTGCATTGGGATTCAAATCTTTCGACATCCGTCAAGCTTCTCTCCTAGGAAGTAGGAGAGAGAAACATTTTATGGCAAGAAAATGCAAAGGGGGAAAAGAAGTATCACTTGGAGTATGAGATGTGATCAACAACAAAAAAGAAGAGGGAATGGGTATAAAGCATCTCAAAGTACAGAAGCAGATTGTCTCTTGAAGTGGCTATGGAGGTTTGCCTCTGGGGAACAAGGTTTATGGAAAGATGATATAGCCTCCAGATATCCAATGGAAGACTTATGGATCATTAAGGAAGCTAGAAGCCCTTATGGAGTAGGTCTATGGAGAACGATCAAGAACAAGTGGCCTAAAAGATGGGGAAATTCAAGAATTGAAATAGGAAATCGAAGGAAGACATCATTCTGGAATGATGTGTGGGTTGACCAATACCCCTGGAAACAGTTGTACCATGTAATCTACAATCTGACCCAGCAAAAGGAGGCAGCAGTAGCAGATGTCAGGGACAACCAAGGTTGGAACCTCTCTTTCAGGAGAATGTTGAAAGACTGGGAGATAGACAACCTAACAGATTTCTACAATTCTTTGGAGCAGGCCAATAACCTTGACACAAATGAAGACAGTCTACAATGATTGAGGGCCAAAAATGGAATATTCACTGTGAAATCAGCTTACAGACACCTTGATAGGCTAGCTGCAATGCTCTTACCATGGTCTTGGAAGATGATATGGGAAGTTAGAATACCTGAGAAGATAGCTCGTTTCACTTGGTTGGTAGCCAACCAAGCAATACTAACTCAGGACAATCTAATGAAAAGAGGAACGCAATTATGTTCCAGGTGCTTTTTGGAGAAGAGAAACAGAGACAACAAATCATCTCTTCATCCATTATAGAGTGACAGAGAAACTGTGGCATGTGTTTTTTAACTTGAGGGAATGAGGGGTATTATTTGGTTCCATGCCAAGGCATACATCAGAAGTGCTAACATGCTGGAACAGAGAAGGAAATATGTCAGGCCACAAGGAGAGATGGAAGATTGTCCTTGCTTGCATTTGGTGGACAATATGGAAGCAAAGGAACCAGAGATGTTTTGAGAACAAGAGCATTCCTTTCTAGAGCTTGAAATTGAACTGCCTTATAAACTTTTTTTTTGGTGTAACTATGTCCTCCCCAGAAAGGTGGAGAATATTTCTCACTTCATACATAGTTTAGGAGGGGTACACATGATAGATATATTTGGTTTTGCTTACTGTAAACTCCTGATGTAATTACTACTGAAATACACTATTGGTGTATTTTGTCTATAAAATGTTAACTTTCTAAAGAAAAAAAGGGGTATAACAGACCTGTTCATGCAAAACAGCACTCTGAGCAGCACTCTCAAGATCATTAGCACTTTGTGGCTGTAACTTCAGTCCGTTGATGGATTCCAAATTGGACGGTAAAGTATTGACTATAGCCTCAGAAGACTCGTGTCCAGAGGTATGAAAAGATTCAGAGCAAAGTTGAACAGAAGTGACCACAGGGAAAAGAGTTCCATCGCCATTGCCCGCATGGTGACGAAAATTAGCAGTTTTCTGAAAGGACTGGGGCAAATGTCCAGCAGGATTCAAAGTTGGCACAAGTGGTGAAGAATATGACGTAGAAAGAACACCAGGTGGAAGAGGCTGCTCAGTATGGTCATCCATAAGCTTCACATATCAAACATAAGCATCCAATATCTCCAAGTTTCAGAACTTTGAAGGGTCAAACAATAATGTGATACCAGAGCTGACCAATAATCAGTCCACCTGCATAGAGAAGTCTTCGAAGGATGATTTAAATTAGCTATTATAGCCATACAAGCTGACTGGTGACAAGAGGATCCATTGTAGGTCATAAACTCATAACCAAAATCCTCAATAAACAGGAAAAATAAGAAAATAGATAAAGTAAGGTATGATATTAGCATTGGGAGAACTAATTTAATTTAAGATTTCATTTTTCAGAAAAAAGGAGAATATTCCCGTAGAATGCCGCTCTGTAGCTTTTCTCGCTTTCCCCCAAATGCAGAAAATTTGAGAACCCCATACAATTCTACATATCACTAGAAGACATGGTATCAACTGTTCATTGTCTAAGAGTTCCATCCTAAAACTCTGAAAGCAGCAAACAAAGTGTTGCCCCATTGATATACCATTCAAACTCATGTAAGCAACTGTTTCATTTATCCAATATAGAATAGATCATTTCTACTATTACAACAAGCAGAAAAGATTTGATCTACGACAAGAGTGAACAGTTGGGGATATGTAAAGAAGGTGATAAAATCTGTAAACAGTGTTCCTTTACAACAACATACCAGTGAAATCCCACAAGTGGGGTCTGAGGAGGGTAGAATGTACGCAGACCTTACCACTACCTCAAAGGTAGAGAGGTTGTTTCCTGGAGCAAACAGTGTTCCTTTACTAAATGCAAATGTCGTTATGCTTGTCGTCTACCTTTTAAATTGAAGAAACTTACATGCCAAATACTCCCATTGTCTTTAATTGAATCAAACACTTCGAAACTAGGTTGACCATTCTAAGTAAGTATTTTTGTATCTTGAATACTATATAAATTTGAATGACGACACAAAATTAGTGTTGCCAACAGACTCGGTACTAAAACTAAGAAGAATGTCATTAAAGCAATCTTTCATCTTCTTTTGTCTGTTCGAATTTCTACCTCTTCGACGCTCAATCCCTCCTTCCTTCTACTTCTCAAACTCTTCCAAACAACTTCCTTAGCAAGACAACACATCATGTCCTGGATTCATTCATTCATAGCATTCATTTAAATTCCAAACTTAGAATCTTTAAATGTCTCGGAACCAATTAAAAAAAAAACTACTTTTTAGTCGGATGATTAACTAGTATGCTCAGTCAGGGGCGGATCTACCCCCTTCATCGAAAAATTACACTATATAGACAAGATCAAATTTTGTTTTTATGATATATATTTAATAAATGAACCCCTTAACACAAACAAGGAGCCTAGCTCAGTGGCCAAAGGGGTTCAAGATTCTCCCTAACGTCCCGGGTTCAACCTGTGCAACAACTTTTTCATCTCTTTTTCTTCCCCTAGAAAAATTCAATAGTAAAACTGATATGGGCTCAACATATTAGGCTCAAAATTCTAATCCAATGAAAAACTTTATTATTTTTGGGCTCAATGTGAACTTTATTTTTTTATTTTTTTTATTTGCACCGGGTGTTCGAGTCTCTTAGAGCCCTGACTAATCCCGGGGGTGCACAGGCCCTCGGCAAGGAGTTTCCCGCAAGTGCACCACGGTTAATTCAGGTTTTATCCAGTCCGATGGCCCTCAGAAATTGTTTGCACCCAGTGGGTTTTGACCTTGAAACCTTGAAAGGCAGCAAACCCCAAGGCTCAAGTCAATTGCCACCAGGCCAACCCCTGAGGTTTCAATGTGAACTTTATAATATTTATTTTTTCCTTCCGAATTTCCATTTGTTCAAATTTATTAGACTCATTATTTTTATTTTTGTGTTTTATATTTCTAATCTCTGTTGGTCGTTTTATTTTTACATAACTTTGTTTTTATATATTAATTCAAAGAAACTCTTTAAAAATATATGAATTGTTCTTAAACATGAAATTGAGATTTAAAAAAAAAATAAGATAAGGCAAACTAATTTAATTGAATGAAAAAATTAAAAAGGCATGAATATTCACGATATTTCTTTCTTATTTTCTTCCAAAGAAATGTAAACTAACTTTTTTTTTAATCAATATTGGACCATGGGTCCGTTTTATTTATTAACAACTTATTTTATTTATTTATCTCTTGTCTCTTTTTTTAAAAAAACAAATGACAAACCTTATAAATTGAATAACTGAACTAAAAAATGGTGATGCTATTTAGTAATCTTTTTAATATGCATTATAATATTAATAATTCAATTCCTACACATTTTTAAAGAATCTTGACAATTTTCAAAGTAACATATGATTGTACAGTAGAACAACAAAATAAAAGAAAAATATAAGAAATTTTTTTAAGAAGACTCAATGGAGCAAGGTAAAAGGAGGAAGAAATGTTAAATGCGACATAACAAGACAAGTTAAATTTAGTAAGTTAAGGTTAATTTTTTTCCTTTCCTGACCCACTTTGATCCCTTTTTGACTTACTACTTTATATGTTGAACCCCCTTCACAAAAGTCCTGGCTCTGCCACTGTGCTCAGTCCATAAAGGACAAGGATAACCTGCAAAACATTCATTCACAAAAGGAAATTCAAGGGAGGAGCAAAAATGAGAAGGGGCCTATTATTTTGTTCCATAGAAATTATAATCCCTCCACACCTCCCCACCAAGATAATGTTTGTTGTGACCTAATGGCAAGTTGGTAACTAAAAGAAGGTGTCCTCTTTACATCTAGATATATGGAGATTGGAAAGAACTCTCTATTTACTTCTTCTTTTTTTCTTTTTTTTTTCTTTTTTTTTTTTGAGAATGACTCTCTATTTACTTTTCAAAAAAGGAAAAGAGAAAGCAACTCTCTTTTTACCTCGTACTTGGCTTCCTTAAATTCTTCTGTTCCTCTTCTCCCCCAAACTGGGCAGAGTAATGAAGTACTGCGCACCTTCTCATCTAACTCTAATTAGAATATTGATCCTACTCAACAGCATAAAAATTGGGTTCCTTCGCTTCACTCATACATGATCAAATGGCTACTGCTGCACGTCAGTCCAGTAGAAACACAAGGCATTGAAAAGATATTGAATTGCTACCTAACAATGTCATTAACCTTCCATCTAACACCTACGTGAAGCCCGTCAAAGCGGCCCAATCCATAGTCTTTATGTGCAGAGGAATTTCATCGAACACCTAACGTGCATATTGAACACACCCACCACATGGCCACTTGCAAATATTAGCATTATCGAGGAATGTGTTAGCCATACGAAATCATGGTTCTTGCTGCTCACTTCCAAAGCTCAAGAGGAAAAAAAATTGCTTGTTCACAGGAAGTAGTAGGGTAGCGAACCGAATATGAAACAGATACACTTGGTTTCGGCAAATTATGATGAAGTTTAATAATCTAGTTCTCATTTTAGGAGATGAGTGAATGAAATAACAGATTATAAACAAATAGAACTGTATAATTGGAAGAATAGAAGACAATATTGTGGAAATCTCACCTTAATCGACTTAGAACTTGCGTTGATTGCTGATTGAGCTTAGCTTTTTTGGTGTTATGATGGAGTTGAGATGAGAGAAAGAAGCGATTGGATTAAAGAGCGTAGAAGCAGTGCGCTGACGATGGCAGAAGCAGGCTGAAAACCAGGAAAAACCTCGTCCTGTTGCACCTTGTTTGGATGGTTGCCAACCCCTTTCAGTCTATTGTTGGTTTTAAAAAAGATCATAGTACTTATTTTGATTATTATTTAAGTTGGGAAAAGGTTTAAATATCTCATTAAATTTTGAGAAAGTGAGAAAATTATATTAAGTGCGCCAAAGATAGAATGGTCTTGATTTTTTACCCCAATAAAAAATATATTACAAAAATATTATTTTTTTCAATTTTAAGTTGACCAAATTATTGTTTTGTCCTTTCATTTCTTACCTATGAGACATAAATAGATATTGTCTCAAAGACAAGAGTTATAATGTAGCTCAGAACTTATATTGATCACAATAGCGCAACATCTTGCTCATGGGGCATAAGTTACTCTTATTATTGTCTTTAAGTCAAGTGTTTTAGTGTATTTGATAAGTTATAGTTGCATTCAACAGCGTAAGATCTTGCCTATAAGGCAGAGTTATTTTTTTTAAACTTATACAAATTGTTTGTTAGATTCATAATTAAAATAGTAATTTTTTTTTGATAAATGTCTTTTTCATTAAATAACTCAAAGGCAAGAGTTATAACATGTTCAATAAGTTATACTTACATTCAAAGGTGCAAGATCTTGCCCATCAGGCATAAGCAGGTATTGCCTCAAAAACAAGAGTGATAGCATATCTCAGAAATTATACTGAGCACAATAGTATAACATCTTGCCCATGAGACATAAGTTACTCTTGTTATTGCCTCTAAGTCAAGGGTTTTAGTGTTTCTGATAAGTTATACTTACATTCAGCAGTGTAAGAAGGCAAAAGTTAATTTTATGAAATAGTTGAGGGGCAATTTTGTCTCAAAATAAATTTTTAAAGGAATTGGGGGCATTTTTGTAAAACCACCCTTATTGGGCGCATTTTATCAACATCATCCTCCAAAAGGAGTATTTGTGAATTTTGCCCGAGAAAAGTCTCATCATTCATCAAAAGTTTGGCTCATTTATATCATTATTTTTTTAGAAAATGTTTATTTATGCTATTATTTTTAAACTCCGATTTTACAAAACTACTTAAATAACTTTAAACACTTTTAAGGCAGAATGATCTAATAAGTCCATGTACTTGTACTCGATTGTATTTTGGACCCTCATACTTAACCCTTTGTCATCTAAACCCCTCAACCCATATTAAACTCTACATTTTAAATACATTTTTTGACATGACATCCTATGTGGCAAATGCAAGCAAGGAGCGCGTGAACACATACTTTTGGAGCGTGAAAGGCTAGTAACGGTCAAAATTAGGTCTTTAAGTCCCCATCTTCCTCCTCCTCTCAATATTCTCTTCAAAACACCATTGTTGGGCAAATTTCTCTCCTTCCTCCTCTCAATATTCTCTTCAAAACACCATTATTGGAAAATTTTCTTCTTCTTCCTTCTCTCAATATTCTCTTCAAAACACTATTGTTGGAAAAATTTATTCTTCTTCCTCCTCTCAATATTCTCTTCAAAACACCATTGTTGGACAAAATTTTTCTTTTTCTCCTTCTTCACGAGCTTTTCTGCTCTCTTAAACTTTTATGCCTTTTTCGTTCATTCTATTCTTCTCTTCTCTTTCCCAGTCGATTGTTTTTTCATTTCTTCACTTTGTTGGTTTTCCCATGACATTTCCTTGTTGCTACTGTGGATTCCATGATGAACTAAAGATGTCAAGGACACCAACTAATCCTGGAAGGATGTTTTGGGGTTGTCAAAACTAAACCTCTGACAATTGTTGTGGATTCTTTCGATGGGTTGATGCTAATGATACAATATGTCAAAAACAGTATCACATGAAGAACACAACAACAACTTTCGAGCAAGGAAAACAAGGAAGAGAATAAAGACAAGATAGACAGGGAAGACAAAGAAGACAAGGAAGACATGAGAGAACAAGCACTAGTATTGATGTCACTGTTATTGTCATTGTTGTGATTTGGTTTCTAGCTATTGTTTTTAAGATGTATTAATTTGTACCTATAACGATAATCAAATATCAGTTTCAGAAACACTAATCTTCAGGCTAATAGTAGGTACACAATGTCTTATAATCACTGAGAATTCATAGACAACTTCATAAGCAAAAAATAAGGACAATGTCTTATAATCACTGAGAATTGAAACACAACTTCATAAGCAAAAATTAAGGATAATATCTTGTAATCACTGAAAATTCAACACAACTTCATTCGCAAAAAGTAAGTATTCAACAACAACTTAACAACAGTTGACAATGAAGGTACAAAAAAAAAATTGGGATCAAGTCATTAAGCTAGACAAAAATATATTGTGTGCCTTGAGTGGTTGGTGTGAATTGAGTGTCTGTTGTGGCTTGAGTGCTTGTAGAAGAGTTTGATCTTCTGTAACTCCCTTCTTGTAGTTGCCTTTTAGTAACTGCAACTCTTCCCTTCCATCTTAGACCATTGAGTTTGTAACCAAGATCAATATTTATAGGAACTGAGCTAGTCATTGTAGGACTATGTAAGACTCTATCAGTAGTTCCTGACTAATAAAAATAATAAATTACCAAATTAAATGTCAATATATGTAAAAATATATATAAGATGCATTGGGCTATATAGAACTTTCACTAAATGATAAAAATATACCCTTTCTATTACACTGCCACTTGATCCAAATAGCACACCAAAATCAGTTGTTTTTGCCTTGGTCTCTTATATCTAAGAGTTGCACCACCTCTCAAAGCTGTGGTACTTTTTCTTTTTTGTCCATAAAAGTTGATTGTTGAGTACCTGATGTAATATTTTCAGAGCTCACACCAGTTGAGACAGGTGCACTTGGACCTGTTGTTGAGGCAATAACACTTGAACCTGCTGCTAAGACAGGTGCATTTAGACCTGCTGCTGGTGCATTTACACTTTCACAAGTAGATGCTCCAACACTTTCACAAGTCCCAACAATTAAATTTCCAGCAGTAAAATCATTTTTCTACAAGCACATGTTAAAGTCACAAGCATAATTAACAAGAGTAAAATTCACTTAGAGGTCCATGTTACTAAATTCAGTAAATTATCAGAGTTGGACATCCTTTTTTGTTATGTCCAAAAGTCTTACACACAGAACATTTCATTTTTCTTCCCTTTCTTATGACCTTTCCAAACTTCTTTTTAATAGGTTCATCACTGTCTTTTCTCCTATATTTGTTTGGTCTTCCTGGCATGGGAGTAATTTCAAGTGGCTCAATGGCTGGTCTTGAGCTTTTTGGCTACATCTTGATGTTTGTCATAGTTTAAATAAATTTATTATAAGCCTTCAAATATGTTTCCTTCTAATACCAGTCTTCAATAAATGACTCAACAACCCAATCCTTAAAATAAATTGTAGTAACTGCATGAGCACAAGAAATTCCCTTTAACTGTCATGACCTACAATTACAAACCTTCTTTCTTATATCAACAACATGTTTATATGGTAGATCATGAATCTCAAAGCCAAGATCACCATTAAATTTCTCCTCACAATTGACTGCATGTTCAATATTTTGTCTAAGAATTTCCATAGCTATTGGTGATACATCAGTAATTTATTTTTCAGAAAACTCCCTCATTTGATTCATTTTTTTCATGACTTTGACTCTAATTTCCTCTAGCATGGTGATGATGGATTTGAATCTAGCACCTAAAATCCAACTATTGAAAGTCTCACACATGTTGTTCTCAACCACATCACACTTGCTATGTTCTTTAAAAAATGTTCCCTTCTTTATTATACTTTAACAGATCTTCCACAATGCCTTGTCCTAACAGATTCATTTCATCAAGTTTTTGTTGTAACAATACCTTAAATGATGCTCTGACAACCTGCCAGAATTTTCTTCTCCTTTCTTCACCTCTCCAAGTCTTTTTTCAGTTAGTTCATATATGTCTAGCACACCATCCGAGTTCAACATTTGATAATAATTCAGTAAGTGCTAAATGAAGACCCTATCAAACAAAGAACATTAAAGACACAACAGAAAAATGTTAGTACTTCACCTTCAATTTTTGTAGTTCAATAATTTAGTGTCACAATTTTTAAAAATAAATTTAGATATTTAATAATACCTTCTGCATATCAGACATCACTGTTAGATCTTTACCTGCACTTTCTGTAAGCTCCAAATCATGCTTGATGCACTTGAGAAACCAAGACCATGTGTCCTTGGTCTCTTTATCAATCACTGCCCGTGCTATAGGGTACATTTGATTATTTCCATCTTTGGAACTGCAAGATAACAACTCGCCTTTACATACACACTTGAGAAATGCACCATCCAAACCAATTATCCTTCTACACCCTTCTATCTATCCACTTTTTAAGGAACTTAGACATATATAGATGCCCATAAACACCTTTTTTCCTAGAATTGTGTTCTTTGATGTCCTAATAGATACAATGGTTCTAGGATTTATGGTCATCAATTCCTCAGCATAGTCATATAGTCTAGGAAACTCTTCTTTGAAATCACCCAAATGTTCATTCATAACTTTCGGTTTTGCCTTTCTACAACTTGTTTTACTAACATACAAACCATACTTCTTCCTAATCAAACTTTGAATTTGATGTAGTTTGATGGTAGGCTCACTCATAATCCTCTCCTTGTGATGTTTGCTAATCCAGAATGGATTACACAATTTGTTTTTGATTCTTTTACAACACTTGTGGACAGGATAATATGTTTTCACAATAAAGTTTTCAGTGTTACCTTCAAGACTTTCAAGAATATGCCAAGGACATTCCTTCTTCTTACAATTTACGCTTATTCTTTCCTTCTTATTAGGTTTCAACTTAATATTTACCCCTTTCTAAACTTGATATAATTCACAAAAATCATATATAACTGAAGTATAACCTTTTTGGTAGTTGGGTCAAAGCAGATTTTGCTACGTGAATTCCTAGGTGGTGGATTTGCCACTTCATCATTCTCAATAGGATCTCCTTCATTTTCACTAATATCACTATCAGGATCTGAGCTATCAAAATAAGACTCATCACCACCTAATTTGCTTTCAAATCTTCCTTTTTTGTTCTTATAAATATCTTCAAAACCAGCATCTATACCCCATAGGACCAGATGGTATCTCATATAGATTTACCCTATCAGTCTTCTCTTTAACCTGTTCTTGGATGTTAGATTATCTAGCTTGAACCAACTCTTCATCCAGATCACTCAAATTATTAATATTTTCCTCAGCATCATACAGTGAGTCAGAATCAGAAAGTGACTTATCTACATTTACTCTAGGGGACTGCTCTTCATTTAAATCACTACCTTCATTTTCATTGGCATCAAATGGTTGAGATGAAGACACATCAGCCCTATCTTTTATAGGTGAGGATGACACATCAACCCTATTTTTAGGTGGGGAAGAGGACAAACCAACAAATTTATTGGGTGGGGAAGACACATTAGCCCTTTCATTGGGTAGAGAGGACACATCAACAAATTCATTGGGTGGGAAAGACATATCATCCTTTTCATTGGGGGGGGGGGGGGGGAGCACAAAGAAACATTAGAAGGAAGAAATAAAGTTGGTTCAACAACTATATATATATTTATTCGATGTACCATAAATACATCAATAAAGTTCCCACCATTCAGATTACTAAAAAAATTAAAAATACCTGAATCATAATTTAACATATGATAATCACCCTTTTTGTTGACTCTACATCCAAATGATTCCACTTTATCAAAACCTAATTCTAGTGCTAATTTATAAAGCAACATGATGTGCAACTCATCTATATCAATCTTTTCAGGATCAGTGATACCATTGACATACCTTAGCTCAGGATCCGATACAAAACAACCTCCATAGTGCATTTGAAGTGTCACTATTGTTAAAGCCATTTACTTTTCATGCCTGTAAAAGTTAAGAAAAAATATAGGTTGCTACTAACTTTATAGGTACATGAAAAACACGTCAGATGTATCTCAATGGACCCATAAAAGACTCAATACCCAAGACAAATGGTGAAAAAATTGACTTCAGTCAATTACGAAAAAAAACCTAGAAACTAATCGAATTCATGAAATATGCCATTGAAGTCAAAATAAAGGTATAACTCTGCTATAGCAGTAGCATTAGATACTAAACAAAGCAAAATTTGAAACAAATTTGAAAAAAATCAATGTTAATCGAGATACGGCAGAACTATCAAACACAATCATATGAACAACCAAAAACACAAAAAAATTAAATACATATCCTTTTAATGCGACAGAAACTTAAAACTTATTTGAGGAAGACGACCGAAGAGCTTTTCCGTTTGTCGAAGAAAAGAAGAAAGAAAGAGGCAAAGATGTTGAGGGAAGTAGAAGGGTCTAGACTGAAAGAAATAAGCCTTTGGAATTCATTCGACCCCTTTTTTTGTTTTAATTTTCGACGTGGCTGCTTAGTCAGTAATTTTTAATGACTTGTACGCGTTTGTGCAACACGCATGGATGCCATGTCAAAAAGTGTGTTTAAAATGTAGATTTTAATATGGGTTGAGGGGTTTCGATGACAAAGGGTTAAGTAGGAGAGTCCAGAATACAATCGAGTACAAGTATAGGAGCTCATTAAACCATTCCACCCACTTTTACATTAGTGTTTTGGATCAAATTAGTTTTTTTGGTAATTCTTGTTCAAGAATGACAAGAACACATGAAGAATACCAAGAACTCCCAAATTTTCAACTTCTTCAAGTATTTAAGAAATTACCCCAAATTTCAAGAGTAGCGTTCTTCAATAGTACCCACTTGAAATTTTTCTTCAAGGTTTCAAAACTTTAACCTTCTTTAAAGGTAAAATTTTCTCCTCAACTCTAAATTATTTGAAATTTTGAACATAGACTCAAAAAATACTAAGAAATAAGGATCTAGTATAAAAAACAATAATAAAAACATGAATCAAAGTAAATTTTTAAAATTTTGGGACTGATTCTTTTTTTTTTGGATATGTTTTTCACCTAGTGTTGTGAAACTTTGAAAAAAAAATTCAAGTAGGTCTTGTTGAGTTAGGTTGAATTCGAACTTAAAAAATATTGAATTTTGGTATCTAGCTCGGAGGAACCTACTATCGAAATTTGGGGTGATTTCGTGAATAATTGAAGAAGTTGAAAATTCGGGGCATTCTTGAAGAAGAATGACCAAAAAGACTACATTTGATCCAAAACTCTAATTTAAAAGTGTTTAAAATTGTTTAAGTAGTTTTGCAAAACCGTAGTTAAAAAATAATGACATAGCATGTCCTTTCTCATACGGTAATAACATAAATGAGCTAAACTTTTAACAGATGACATAAATGAGTCTTTCTCAAAGTTCGATGACATATTTGAACTTTTTCCCATTTAAGTTTTATTGTATTGTTTAAATCTATTTTATTATTAACTAACAATTAAAAGTCTTATTTAATAAAAAATTATTAATTTAATGCTTTGTTTATTTTTTGAGAAATTTTTAAAAAGAACAAAGATTTGAAACATAATGAAACAAAAATAACTATTATTTGCTAATTACAATTTGTTATTACATGTTAGAGGGAGAAGAGAGGCGAGCAAAAGAGAAGGGGGCAGAGAAAGGAGATAAAAAATGATATTTATATATTTACTAGATAATTATATATATGTGACTAATATATAAATGTATCAACGATTGTATTTGTATATCCAGAGAAACGCCTAAAATACCCATCAACTATTTGAACTGATACAAAACTACCCTTCATCCACCTTTAGGCCCTTAAATACCCCTTACGTCAACTTTTTAGCTCAAAATACCCTGGACATTAACCTATTGAATCATATTTGCCCTTATTTTTAACAATTGTCCTAAAGTAAAATCATTAAATATTTATTCATTATATTGCATAATCTAATTGGTTCAAATTTAGATCATTCTCAAATAAATGATAAAAATCACATATGACTCATATTTTGACCTGATATGCTTGAAAATAATATTCAAAAATTTATTAATTTCATAGTATCTTCCTATTAGCCCATATTAAATCAACCCTACATTTATTAATGTGACTCATAATTGGGGTAATGCGTTCTCACCCTACTCATCTAAAAAAATATCACTTTTTATTAATATAAAATTTTCTATCGATTATCCAATTGTCTTATTCATTCCCTCTTTTATTCTTTTTTTAATTTGGTGTTCTTAATTATGATATCAGAGACTCAAAGTTGAAATAAACTTTTTTTGTTCATATTCTTTTAATCTATATTAATATCATGGTGGAGTAGGAATGAAAATATGAGTCATCCTTTTTTATTTTGAATTTCAAACACACACAAAAGAAAAAAATGATATATATGTCCATAATTGTATAGTTAAATCATCTTCCATTAAATTAATTATTTCTATATGAATATCATCATTTTTTTCTTCTTTTTTCTTCCTTGTTTAAGTTAAAAAAATTAAAATGATGGACAAAATCAAAGAAGAAAAAAAAGTAGAAGAGAGAGGAGATAGGGTTGGAGGGATGACTGTAGAAAGTAGAGGACTAATTTTTTCTTTTTAATTTTCAATTTATTAGAATCCAAAATCAGGCTAATCATATAAGACCATATCTTAAGTTACTTCAAATTACTTTAACAAAGAAGACCTAAAATACGCTTAAACTATGAGATTTGGTACAATATTGTCCTTTATCCCACCTTATGAATGTGGTTTGTTAGAAATTAGGTATTTTATAGCCAAAAGATTGACGTTAGGGATATTTTTAAGCCAAAAATTTGACGTCAAGGATACTTGGGGGCTGAAAATGGATGTTGGATAGTTTTGTACCGATTAAAATAGTTGAGGGGCATTTTAGGTCCTTCTCCGTTTGAATATCTGAATAATAGTGTGTGTGTATATATATAATTAGTATGTATATGTATCAGTGCAACAATATCAATAACAAATAAAATTTGTATCAGTTAATAAATTGATCAAAAAATATAAGTATATCAATGTTATATCAAGTTCAACATTTGTATTTATATAATTGATTGTTATCATTTATATCAATGTTATATTAATTATATTAGCAAACAAGTTCAATATTTCTATTTTTATAAATGATGGTTAACATTGCTATTTGTATAATTAATTATTATAATTTATATTTGTAAAGAGAGAGATGAGGCAAAAAGAGGCGCGCAAGAGAAAAGGGGGTGGGGAGAGGAGAGAGATGAGGAGAGATGACAAAGAAAGGAGGAAGGTGAGCAAGAATGCAGAGAGAGAGAGGGAGAGAGAGAGAGGAGAGAGAGGCGAGAGAGGGAAGGAGAGAGAAAATAACGACAAAATCCTAACTATAACTATAAATTATAGTTCTTTCAAATTATAGTGGCATATTGTAAATACACATAACATGTTTGCCTAATAAAATAATTTATTCTTTTTTTATTTTACTTATTATTTGATAATTTTCTTTTATTCTTTATCCTACATTTATAGTATAGTACTTTACCTTGTATCATTTTTTTAATAGTTTTATTATTCAAATTGTTAGTATGTGACATTATGTAAATAATATAATCTATTCAAACATTAAATTTATTAAAACAACATGATAAAAATACAACACAATATTATATAATACATTATAAAATAAATATATAATAACCTTACATACATTTGTCATTGGCCCCAACGACTGAACCAACGAATCGAATTATATTGATAAGTTTTTCAATAAAATTATAACTTTCTATATAATTGTGAATGTGAACTAATTAGATAGATTTTTTATAAAAAAAATAAACTGAGAAAATCAAATCTTACCTAATTATTTATATATGTAAAATATACTACTATGTAAATTAAATTTAAAAATTAATGAAACAACAAATTTTTCGCTTTTGTAAGATTATGAAACTTACTACATCTCGTGATAATTAATAACACTTAATTTCAAACCCCGAAAGCTATTATGCAGTCTTATATTAACAACTTGAATGCTAAGCTATAAGGTATTTCAATAATTTTTAATAGCAAGCTACAAGGTATTAGACATCTAAGTAGACTTAGTTTTTGAATGTCATCTTGATTAATACCTTGTCACTCATTGTTGACACCCAATTTTGGCCCAACACCCCTAAAACTTCACGTTTTTTTATGCTAAAATATTAAATAGTTCAAGTCATTTTGTTAGCAATCTTTGACCAATTCGTATTGATTTTGTCTCATGGTCAATTCTCCGAAAATTGATCACATCTTAAATAGCTATATT
>JBCEWC010005044.1:0-25809 GCA_038996855.1 Solanum aculeatissimum | reverse complement strand
ATCCAAAAACCACATATTCCTTACATAACATGCCACAGTATATACATCATGAAGGATGTGAAGCACGGGGTCTCACATTTCATATCACGTGTTTTAAGCGACCAATGAGTTAATGAAAGAATGATCCTTGCTTCTTCATTGTGTGAGATCTTGAAAAGTTAAAATTAAACTTTTCATTGGAATACTTTTTACTGTTTCTTGAAATTTCAGCCAGTGTTGCTACTTTAGCATGTTACTAATAGCCATGAATGATTCGATAATGCGGTGCATGTTTAGAAAAGCAATTGATTTGGAACAAATAGATTCGAGTAGAAAGGGAAGATGGTACAATTGAAATAATCTGACTTATATACATAAGTCGGCTATTACACCGACCATGTAGATGTCAAGTGTAATTGTGTATATAAAGTCAAAATTGAACTCAAGTTCACCTCTTAAAGAGGACGAGGGATCATATGAGTAACTACTAAAGCAGTAAAGTCTGGGCCTCTGGGGTATTGTGAGTACCGGTATCCTAATGTTAATAGTGAATTCTTCCCCTACGTGATTGAATTCCTATATAGGGCTTATAAGACCTTGAAGACAAGCCTTGATACTCACAAGTCGCATGAACTATTTATCGTATAAATTGTGTGTCTAGTTGATGTGATATTGGGTCGGGTCTTGTTCACCATGTGCAAAGTGAGAGATTCATTTTTAGATGCTCTTGTAGTATAGTGACACTAGGTTTTGAGTGTACTTGGTCAACTTTCGCATTTGATTTATATTTTATGAAAACTTTGGTTGAGACTTATTATCATTACCTTGAATTTTGGATCGTGACATTTACAGGGTTAAGTCATGGTCGTCTTTCCGATCTGAACATAAAGGGTGGAATATCTGAGTAGTGACCAGTGAGATAACAACAACATAAGTCGATTCCAGTACAATTGTTTCACTAGAACTAGACGCCACATTATTGACTTGCAAAGTATAATATATATAGCTTCATAATCAATGAGTATTCTTGAAACAATAGTGATTCAATACAATCAAAAGAATTTTAATTAATGATACAGCTAAATACAACCCTAAATGTGTTGGAACGAGACAAAGGTAAATGATCTAACTCTTTAGTACAATAGGCAAAACCAATATTGAACAAAATTTATTTTTGAAATATGCAACAAAATATAATTATCTACGCCCAAAAAAAATATATATATAATAGACAAGGAAAAGACTAGCATTTTGGAAGATCTGGTGGTGGTGGAGGTAGCTTAGTTGATGGTGTTGGTCCATTCTCGACAACAAAAGCTGTTGCTAATCCCCAAGGCAAATGCACGTCCAAATGACAATGCATCAACCATACACCTGTTAATTTTAGCCAAATAATTAGTTTTAAGAAAGAAAAAAAAAACGAGTAAATCTTCACTTAATTAAAATATGTGTTAGATATTTGTTTTTAAATACTGAAAAATACATCTTGGGATATACTACCTTTTGTTTACTATTATTTATCTACTGTTTCATAAATATATTTTCATTGTTATTTGTTATTTTTAATATGTTAAGAAAAGATAATTAGTTATTTTCATGTTTTTTGCTGAATATTAATTACATATTCCCAAATCATTTTCTAAGATTTAATAATCTCTCTATTCCATATTAATTAACATATTAAGAAAAACATTCAAAGACATAATTTGAACCATAAATTTCATTATTGTCCTTTGTGAAATCATAAGTATAACTTCGTAAATAGTTCAATTTATCTCTTAGAAAATATGAAGCTTTAATAAATGAAAGAGGAAATATGAAAAAAAATTCAAGTAACCATCTTGAACTTCGAACAATTTAATTATTTCGAATGATGAAACCTAAAAAATTCACTTAATATGAAATAGAGGAAGTACTAAATATCATTAATAGGAATTGTGTGGTAAAAAAAATTAGTCATGTTAATCATTATTTTTTTAAAGAGTGCTAAATTCAAATGTGACAAGTGTAAGTAGGAAGTACAAAATTAAAAGTGTGCTACATAAATTGGGACGCTAGAATAAATAGTTTTTTAATTCATAACTTCCTTTATCCCATATTAGATGAGATCTTACTAAAATGTTTGTCCTATATATATTACTTGATCACTTATCAAATCATGATATAATTTTTTTAAAATTTTTTACCTCTACAATTAATTTAGCCTTTGGAAGTTTTAAATTTTTTTGAAGACCTAAAAAAATTATGTTGAAAAGTTAATTAATATGAAGAAAGGGTTAAAACAGTAAAATTAATCAATCTATTAATGATTTCTTAATTAGCATATGAAATAGAAAGTGGTGGGAGTAATAGCAATTGAGAAAGTGAAGAAAAGGTTGGAAATGTATGATTACCTGGATTGTTAGCTCGGAATCTAACAACGGCCCATCCGCCAACAGGGACAGCTATAGTGTTACGCTCTTGTGGATTAAAAAGGTTAAATTTCTTTTGGTCAATTGTGGGGTTGTAATTGCCAAAGCCTTGAGCCAAGACATAGAAATTAAATCCATGCAAGTGAATTGGATGATTTTCTACCCCAATCAAAGCAGTATTTTGCATCACAATTTCAACGGTGGCATTGAACTTGAGTTGCTTCACCTTTGTGGACTTTGTAGTCATTATAATTGCAGGATTAAAGCTATTATTAGGATTTGTATAGTCAAATTTCAATGGTGGTTGGTCGGGAAAATCAGTAGTGTAAATCCCTTGAACATTATTGAAAAATGCCTCTAACATTGACATCTTTGTGGGTAACTGGAAAGATGCATTGTTCATGCTTGCACCAAATCTTTGCCCATTTGGGCCTCCACATGTTACATTTCCTCCTCTTCCACAAGCAACTAGGCCTAACCCAATAGTAATAAACATGTGCTCGTCCACTTGTCGAGGGGGAGGAACCCAAAATGGCCCAGTTACAAGCCCAGTCAAATTGGTGAAGAATTTGTGGGCTGTTGGTGTGTCATTGAAGGCTGGTAAGATTGGCATTTTTGGAGTTGATGGTTTTGCACCTTCATCACACACACAAAAAATTATATATGATTAGACGTTTTACGTAGTGATCGTGACAATGTAAGAAAATATCTACATAATCAAATCATTTATAAGATAATGGCACGTAAATTTCTATGATTATGAGAATCATAAGATTGATACCTTCATAGACTAAAATTCCGGTGGTAGTAGTGTTGTCAAATGGCACCCCGGCTACGCTAACATAGGGATTTGCAGCCATGTAGTACGCTGCTGGCGCTTGGTTGGCTGTCAGGAGGACGTCAGTCGTCTGACCAGGTGCCACAACAACAACATCAGTGATGTACGGGTTGGTGTAGGCAGCATCTACCGCGACAACTTTCATATTATGATTTGCTATCTTGAAAAATAATTGGTTATTGAGTGCAGCGTTGATGATGCGAAGGAGATATGTTTTGCCTTGTTTCACATTTAGCTTGTATGTTTCTAATGGAAATGAAAATATCAAACTTAAGTAAGCCACACAAAAGATAATGATTAATTATGTCAAGTATGAAATTATTTCTTACCATTAGAAGAGCAAGGGTAAAGATCGCCTGGCTGGCCATTAATGGTATATGCATTTGAGTTATTAGGTGCAGCACCAGTAGCTAACCCTTCATTCTCCACATCGACAACATTGGCATTCCACCATTCTCCTACAAGCACAATTAATACATCAATAATGTTCTTAATGTTATAGTCAACCTGCACTGCCTAGCTATCGATGTCCATTTCCTTCTTTTATAAGTAAATCATGGATAATAATTAAGAACATTTGGTTTTCAATCCCATTGTTAAGCTTTGTGTTTGTTTATTTCTAATTTTCCAAAGTGATACACGATTAAATTCCTAAGGACCAGCCAATTGGGCTAGGCTAAAATGTGCACGGGAATCCCTACAATATTTATATATTAAAGAATTTACATAAATAATTACAAATAATAGTATTGAGAGTTAATTAAAATAAGTACCTAAGAGTATAGGGACTTCTCTATAGGGTTTAGGGAAAGGGTAAGTCCGAGCACGTTTAGGGCGGATAATGAGGGCACCATGAACTGTGGCTCGTAACCATGATACATGAGCGTGCCACCATAGGGTTCCTTCCTGTCCCGTCAGGTTAAACCTGTACGTGTAGCTGTTCCCGGGTCGGATTGCACATTGGGTCGCAAACTCGGGTCCGTCAGCCCATCCACTCAATAGCTGAAAAACTCCGTGCCTGAACATAAATCTTACAATTCCATTAGTATACAATACAAATCTTTGCTACATATTAAAACTAATTAAATACGTACCAATCCATAAGACAACTAAAATGGGACTCTAAAAATGAAATCTTACAATACCATTAGTAAAAGTTTATATAGTTTGACTCTAAAAATGAAAAATAAGACAATTAAAAAGGGACGAATAGAGTATGTTTTAGATCTTGTTATGGTAACTACAGGTTACTCTTTAGTACGATATTAATTTTGATAATTTAAAAATAAAATAAGTAACTTGTTATAATCAATTTATATACGCTAACAGTATATACATATTAAATCGTTTAATAAATAATATGGAGGAAAGACATACCAATGAATAGTGAGATCATATGGTAATTTATTGAAGACATGAACAACAAGGGTATCGCCCTCTCGTACATGTAGAGTTGGACCAGGCAGACTTCCATTTACTGCACTTATAACTTGTCTCGCGCATAACCTGTTTATAGTAAGGTTTTGCACCTATACCAATTAAATGCATAAACTTATCATTAACAAAATATTTACAATAACATATACGTGTAATCCCATAATTGAGGTCTAGGAATGATAGGATATACGCAGATCTTACGCCTACCACTTGTAAAAATATGAAAACTATTTTTGATAGGCCTTTTAGCTCAAAAAAGGGAAGTATTCACAAAACATTTACCTTGTTAAAAAATATATATTTTTTTTAAAAAAACTTCTTTTATTTGATATGTTATACATACAATCATAATAAAGATGAAAAGAATTCTTACGTATTTAAACAAAGAAATTAAAACTTAATAAAAAGTGAACGAGTTAAGTTATGACCCATTTTTCAGATCATTTAGCACAAATAGTGAATAACTTGGTTCATTTATAAACACAACCTTTTTCTAGCACCTCTATGTAAATTTCATGTTTATTCTCGACGCAACATGGATGATAGGCTTGAGGGATGGGGAAAGGAGAACCAAATTTACATATATATTGAGAGAAAAAAAAATAGATTTCATACATTAAAAGAATGTTCGATAATATCAGCAGAAACCCTTGATGAAAAAGCAAGAAGAGCAATGACGATACATGCAAACAAGAAAACTTGTGGATGCGCCATTGCCATAAACAGAAAAATTACAACTCAACAATGAGTTTAGACTTAGAGAATATGACGAACAAAAATGGAGAGAAGTGATCCATTTATATAACACTGATGGACTTGTAATTGTATATTTAAGAAAGCCACGAGAAAGCCACAAGGTGGAAATTAAATTTGTTTTTTTTAATTGACTATACGCTTATTCTCTCTCTTAGCTTGCTTTTTGTTTTTTAAAATGTAATATATCAATAGTAATTCCTTCTTTTCAATTTATGTGAATTGGTTTGACTTGTTATGAAATTTAAGAAAAAAATTACTAGATTTTAAAATTTATGGTCTAAAATAACTCATAAATATTTTTGCAGCTATAAATTATTTCTCTAGAAATTAAATAGACATTTTAAAATTAAATTGTTACTAAATATAGATATGTATCTTCTTTTTTTTGTCCGACTAAAAAGAAAAGTAAAATTATATAAATTGGACAGGGAGAGTACCTCTTTGAAAATGGTCTATACATCAAATTATTGACCAAAACTCACTCGCACGATTACGTGAAAGATTATTCTAATATAAGGGAATTATTGAGTTGTTTAAATAATGGATTGGCAAAATGTAGTGCTGATTAGGTTCGTTATAGCACAGTTTGAGTTGGAATTTAATTGTACTTCCTCTGTCTTATATATAATATATGATACATTTTCATAAAAGAAACATGCATTTCAATTAAGGGTGTCAAAATAAGCCCAAATTTAGGTAACTCGTCTAATCCGTTCAAAATTTTATGGGTTGGGCTCAAGATAATTTTAATTGGGTTCAATTTGAACCCGTTTAAGCCTTAACCCATATCAAAAGAATCTTCAATTGAGCCCAATTCAATCTTCAATTTCAACCCGTTCTAAGGCTCTTTACTTGCATTGATGTAATGTATGTTTTCTATCTATTTTATATTTTCTATCATTTATCTATCAATTTGTAATTTTTTATTGTTATATTTTGAGTTGAAATTCAAATTGTGATTATAAAAAATAAATAATATTATGCTACAATTACTGTGATTGAGCGGGTCATGACCCAACCCGAATTTTAGCCCATTTGAGCCCAAAGTAAGTTTGGACGGGTCATAACCTAACCCAATTTTTATTTCAACTCATTCTAATATTCTCAATTTCAACTCAACCCGCCCGTTTGACATCTCTAATTTTAATATTTGAAAGTAATTGAAGTTACCAATAAATTTTATTTGAAGTATATAGGCATGTTCCTACAGTCGGAGTAGATTGTCTCTGTTTCATGGCACCAATTAGAATCATGCACCAAGTTAGAGTCTCACTCAAGTGAAATTGTAGTATCATTATTTGATTATATTATACTTAGTGAATATATCCGTGCTTCGCGTGGTAGTAGAAAAATTTATAAAAATATCAATATTTTGATAATTAATTTAAATATGATTACTTATTTTAATAAAAAGGAATTATACATTTAAATAAATTCATACACTTAGTTAATCAATGAAATTTATTTATGTTTTTGTTTAATTAAGAAAGATACGATAAATAGTTAAGAAAATTAAAAGGTAAAATTAGATTTACATAACTTTCATCATATTACTTCATCAAACTTACACTTACGACAATAAGAAAAGTAAGAAATTACATGATTTGAATGCACACATCTTTAAAAAAAAAAAATTATGTCTAAATTTAAATTTATTTGCATGAAATATACTCTTCTTCATTATCACAATATTTCAGACCCTAAATCAAATCAAATAAAATTCTTAAATTATTATATTATGATCTAATCAATTATGTCTACACTAAATAGAACTACAAATATTATTTCTCAAAACTTCAAATTAAATCTTCTCATATACAATTGCTCTAATTTCAATATAATAAACAATAAAAAAACAATCATGTATCTTGTATACAATGAGACAACTTTCTTTCTTACAAATTCTTTGACAATAAGTCATACATTATTAATCACCCACTAAAATAAAAACTAATAATATATATAGTCAGTGTAATCTTAAAAATAAAATATTTTAAAAAATGATGTAAAAAAAACTTACATAAGTGAATAATAAGAGTTTGAAATCCAAATAGCAAATGAATCGAATAAACAATCAATATGAAGTAAAACTAAGTTATTTAATTTCTAACATAATAAGTAAAATGCAACTTTAAATAAATCAAATTTATTTTCACAAAAAACAATTAGGCAACACACAATGTTTGATGATACCAAAAAGACGTATAATATGTTGATGTTTATTTTCTAAACCTCTCTAATTTCTAATGATTCTTGCACAGTCTTAGGAAAAAATTTCAAATCTATTTATTTTAAAAGTTATTTTCATATATAAAAAATTATTTTTGCAAAAGTATTTTAAAAAAGTAACAATTTGTGTGTGCTAATCAAATTCATAATCAATTTTATCAATATCATAACAGTAATTTTTATACGCTTAAGCTTTTAAAAAATACTTTTAGCAATTCTAAAATAATTTATGACAAATTAAGAAATATACGTATACATAAGATAACAAGAGAGATTGTGAGAAGGAAACTAAGCTTTGGTTATATTTTTTTGGAGTATTATCCAATTCATCTCATAAAGTTTCCACTTCAAATGATTATTTTTTATCCATTATAATTTGAGATTGGAAGAGAGCTTTAAAAATTATTTTTCTTAATTTTTGGAGGAAAGTCATTTTCCTTAAATTTGAGAAAAATAAGTTGATATGAAAAATATTTTTCAAAACATTTAAATCAACCAAACACACCCTTCATGATCATGTCTATTTTCCTTCGTGCTTGAGTTGTCTGCTTCTGCTCTTGACCAATCACAGCCTTCCAAATTAAGTAGGCAGTTCTTCGTCGTCCTATCTACTTGAGCTGCCTCCACCCCCACCCACTCCCACCATCACCCTCATATCAAAGACAAAAAAATTAAAATGAATGAAATATTATATTTTGAATTTAAATTTAATCATATGAATAAGAATATAAAAATAATCAAACATTTAGTGGGTCGGGGCCTAGTATTCTTATATGTGTAGGAACATAGTTGAAATATCAACACGTTGTTCTCACTACCCAACCAATCACAGTTTTCTTTCTCCAAAAAGATAAATAAAGGGTTGACAGTTATGTAAATGAAGGACCAGCTAGGTTAGGCAATAATGGTAAACAAAAATAACTTTATATCAATATTCCAAATCATAAGACATGCATAAAAGGATGTTGGAACACATCATTCCAGCTCTTCAATCTAATCATCACCAACAAAAGTCAAAGGAACTCAAAGTTTTTAATAAATAAAGAGTTTTAAGTCATATATATATGGAGAATTTATTTTTAAAGAATGAGTGCACTATTATAAAAGATAAATTTATCTAATTTAATCTTTAAATTATTAATACTCAATTCATTAAACTTTTAACATTAGAGATCCAACATTAATTTTATATATCCAAATAGTAATTTATTATATCATCTAGAACTACTAGTTTTAAATTCTAATATACATATTTGATTTTGTAAAATATAATTTTTACGGTGCTAAAAAATTAAAAATTTTCAATATGATAGATTTGAAAATTTTGAAAGATTAAATAAAAAACATTAAAAAATAATTGAAATGCCAAAAGTGTTACCGATGGCGATAACTACTAAGAGAAGTGTTACCTATTTTTAGAAAGAAACTAGTCTTGCTATACGGTTTCTCTTAAGCTATAACATGAACAACATGGACTTGTCTTTAGCGAAATTTTTGAATGAGCTGCAAGTGGTAGAGATTATAATCAAGCAGCAAGCTCCTGCAACATATTTGGTTGACAAGGCTAGACTCTCATCTTCAAACCCAGAAAAAATCCAAAAAAGAAGAAAAAGCTCTGCAACATTAAGATACCTGGAGGTGCTAAGGGTGGTGTGGCCAAGCCGAAAGACAAGTGCTTTCATTGTAAGTAGCCTGGACAACACAAGAAGCAATGCTCCGATTATCAAGCTAAGATGAAAAACAAAGGTAACTTTTTATTTACATGTCATTGAAACCTATTTAGCGGTTGTTTCTACCTAATTATGGATTGTAGATTCGAAAGTCACTAATCATATCTGCACTTCTTTGCAGGGGTTTCAGAAGAAACAGCGGCTAAATAAAGATGAAGTTTCAATTTTTCAAGCGGACGGGAGCCAGCACCAATTCTGGCTGTTGGAATAATTTCATTTTCTTTTAGTAGTTCCAGACATTTAATTTTGAATAATATTTTATATGTTTCTTCTTTAAAGAGGAATTTATTATTTATTTTCAAACTTATGGGTAATGATTATGATGTTTATTTTGCTAATAATAATATTGTTGTTAAACATGATCATCAGTTCATCCTTAGTGCTCCCAAATTCCAAGATTTATTTCTATTTGAAGTTTCTCATAACATGCTTCAACAATCTGAAATAAATAACATTGATAATTCGAATAGAAGAAAACGTACTTTTGAATTGAGTCCAACTTATTTATGGCACTTACGTCTATGTCATATTAATATAAATAGGATTTCTAGATTGGCTTCAAATGCACCATTGAGCTCATTGAAAGTGGAGGCATTACCAACTTGTGAATTCTGTTTAGAAGGTAAAATGATAAAGCGACCCTTTCCTTCTAAAGGAAATAGAGTCAATAATAAGTTAGAATTAATTCATTCTTATTTGTGTGGCCCTATGAATATACAACAAAAGGTGGATTTGAGTATTTTGTGACTTTCACAGATGATTACTCAAAATATAGATACATTTATTTGTTGCACCATAAATTTGAATGCTTTGAAAAAAATCAAAGAATTTAAGGTTGAAACGAAAAAGCGACATAATAAACATATCCAAATATTACAATCTGATTGTGGTGGCGAATACCTTTCTATAGAATTCATTAAATACTTATCAGAACAAAGAAAAAGGAATTGATTCTCAATATTCTGCCCCAGGAACCCCTCAACACAATGGTATGGTAAAACGAAGAAATCGAACTCTTTTTAGAAATGGTTAGATCAATGTTGAGTTATTCTGATTTACCTTCTAGATTTTGGGGATATGCCTTAGAAACAACTATTTATATTCTGAACTTGGTTCCTTTGAAATTTGTACCTTTAACTCCATCCGAATTGTGGAATGGGTACAAGCCTAGTCTACGACATATTCATGTCTGGGGTTGTCCAACTCATATACTAAAAGAAAAAACAGATAAGTTGGAATCAAGAACAGAAGTATGCATTTTTATTGGCTATCCAAAAAGCACTAAAGGGGATTTATTTTATTGTCCTACGGAACAGAAGGTCATTGTCTCAACAAATGTTAAGTTTCTGAAACAAGACTATTTAATGAACCATGTTTCTAGAAGTAAACTTGTGTTACAAGAATTGTCCCAAAGAATAACTCCTAATGACTCGACAACATGAGTTCCACAAACAATCATAGACATACCATTACGATAAAGTAGTGGGAGAAATATCGCTCGAGAAACCAATCCACCTAAGATTGTGCCAGAGGATGTTTTGGAGCAAACTCTAGACATCCCACTATCCCAAAGTAGTGGGAGTAATCTACAACAAACTGTGATTGTGGACAAAAATGTTTAGAATGATCGGGATATTCAGAATTTGGATCCAGAAGTAGCGAATCCTATAGTTGTTAGTCGTCGTAGTGGGAGAGTGATTAGAAAGCCGAAAAGGTTTACGCTCTTGGGAGAATCATATGATAGAATCCCTTAAGAGCCTAACACAGAACCATTAAGTTACGTCGAAGCACTACATGATAAAGATACTCAAAAGTGGATTATTTCCATGAATATGGAGACTATGTACTCTAATTAAGTTTGGGATCCACTAGAATCACCTGTGGATAATAAGCCTATTGATTGTAAGTGGATCTTCAAAAAAAGAGAGGTGTGGATGAAAAAGTGAAAACTTTTAAGGCTAGGCTTGTTGAGAAAGGATTTACTTAAAAAGAAGGAATTGATTACGAGGAAACTTTTTCACTGGTAGCCATCCTTAAATCCATTAGGATTCTCTTGTCCATTGTTGCTCATTTTAATTATGAGATTTGACAAATGAACGTCAAGACAATTTTTTTAAATGGCAGTCTTGATGAGTGCATCTATATGAAACAACTAGAGGGGTTCATAGAAAGTGACAATGAACGCATGTTATGTAAACTTAAGAGATCCATTTATGGATTGAATCAAGCATCAATAGCATGGAACATTTATTTTGACAAGTCAATTAAGACTTTTGATTTTGATAATTTGAAAATGAATCATGCATATATAAGAAATGGGATGGAAATAGAATAATATTTTTTTATTCTATATGTTGATGACATCTTGCTCATAGGAAATAATGTGATCATGTTGAACTCTGTTAAGGAATGGTTGTCATCGTGTTTTGATATGAAAGACTTGGGAGAAGCCGTCCACACCTTGGGATCAAGCTTATGTGAGATATTAAACAAAGGATATTAAATTTATCTCAAACACTTTATATTGATATGATTCTTGCAAGATTTAACATGCAAAATTTCAAAAAGAAATATCTTCCTTTTAGACATGGAATTACTTTATCAACGAATAAGTCACCCAAGACGGATAATGAGATAGAGAGAATGAAGGTGGTCCCTTATGCATCTGTTGTAGGGAGTCTTATGTATGTTATGTACAAGATCAGATATCTGCTATATTGTTGGCATGGTCAGCAGATTTCAATCTAATCTTGGGCTAGAACATTAGACAACAGTCAAGCATATAATCAAGTATCCAAAAAGGACTAGGGATTACATGTTTGTTTTCTATCCTGGAAATCTAGTACCCATTGGGTATACAGATTCAGATTTTTAGTCGAATAGAGATTCGAGAAAGTCAAACTCAGGATATGTGTTTACTCTGGGAGGTGGAGTTGTAATATGGAAGAGTATCAAGCAATCTTGTGTTGTTGATTCCACCATAGAAGTTGAATACATTGCTGCCTTTGAGGCGGCAAAGGGGACTGTTTGGCTCAGAAATTTCCTGAAAGAGCTTGAGTGGTTTCTTCGATTGAAGCACCGATCACACTTTATTGTGATAACAGTGGTGCAACTGCAAACTCGAACAAATCATGTAGCCATAAAAAAAGTAAACACATTGAGAGAAAGTATCACTTAATTTATGATATTACGCAAAAAGGTGATGTGAGAGTGTTGAAGATTGAGTTGAAGAACAATTTGGCTGACCCATTTACGAAAGGCTTACCTCAGAAGGTGTTTGATAAGCATGTAGAAGAAATGGGTGTTAAAATTGTGAATGTACGATTATGAGTCTAACTGGGAGATTGTTGGGATATACTATGAATCATGTATTTGTGTTATAGTATTTTATTTTAATCCCTTATAAAGATTTTGTACATTATTTTATTTATTATAATAAAAGTCTTTATTTGAATACTTCATTATGTATACATGCGTGTCCATATCTTATATAATAGACGATTTTGTGTGTGGAGAAATTTAGCTCATACGCGAAAGATTAAAATTGTCGATTTATATAAGTTAAAATTAAATTTTCGCGGTCAAAGATGAGGAAGAATAATCTAGGTGATCGTAGCACAAGATTAAATATGATTAGATCTTAATTATGGGAATGGTTAAATTTTGACTTCTTGTGCTAATACATATTGTATGTATTGAACGGACAAATTGAAGAATTTTATTTATATTCTGAATATATATAAATAAATTCTCTAGTCCATTGCGTGTACTTATACTCTTAATCTTGATATAATTATTATGATCTATGTAATTTATTATATTATTTCAATCTATTAAAAGATGAGACTATTTAATAAGTCGACATATTCCTAATGGATTGAATAATTACAAATGACATTAGTGAAATAATGATTAGTTGATAGAATCGTGTCTCGGTCTCGAGTTGAAGGCACCCTTTATGGCTACTTAAGAGTTTTCACATGAAAACCCTACAGGTGAATTTTATATCCGTCACGTGAAATAAATTAAGTATAAATGATAAAGGATTAATTTAGTCAATAAATTAAATTTTTCAGAAGATTTAATTTAATTGACTGATGTCGGTAATTCTAACACAAAGGGTTACATAAGATGTAATGGTAGATTTTAAAATTATAATTGAGGAGTGCAGTTACATATTTTTAGTGGAATGATATGTAATTTTTTACGATATGATTAATTTGTGTTAAATTATCTTCAGTCCCTACTATACCTGATTAATTAGCCAGTTTTGAGGAAAAAAATTTTAAAATAAAATCAGTGGATTTTATTATACATTAAAATATTGATTTGAAAATATTTCAAATTAAATAAAAGATCAAAACGTTTTTCAGAAATAAAATATATATAATAAAAGACTGATTTGAAAATATTTTGCATTTAAAGGGTCAAAAACACTTTTTTAGTTTTAAGGGGTATTTACTACTCCTAAATATGGTCCAAACATGTAATTTGTGTTTTTTATTTTCTTGAAGAAGGATAAAAATGATTTTGAGGCTTTATTGGGTTTTAATTGCCCCTTAATAGCCCCAAATTGTTATTGATTCTTAATATTCTTCTTCTGATGAAGTCAAGAATAAAAAGGGTTTCTTCTGGAGAAAGAAAAAAAGACACATGCAGAAAAAAAAATTCCTCAAACTCTTGCCCACACAAGTTACTGATGGCATAATTTTTCAGGAAATAGCAGAAGATTGAAGTCCTAGACTCGTCAATTGATTATACCGAAATTGAAGAAATCATTTTTGAAAGCTTCAAAAGATTAATGGTTTCTTCTGAAATACAGTAGTTTGATCCTGTTAGTTGCTTCCGATGTTTGATTTCTAGCACAACGTTCACTCTCACATCACCTGATTAGTCTTTTTTTTTTAATGACAAGGGGAACCCGCAGTTGCTATCCTTTGAGTGTGCACAAGGCAAATCCTTGGTCGTACACAATAGCTCAAACCACATAGGAGAGGTAACCCGCACTAGGCAGCACAATCCAGAAGACAAACCCCTTGCTTTTGCTGGCAAGGAATTGTAAACCTGAGACCTCCAATATGACAATATCTAGCCCAAACAATTTACCCTAGTTGGTCTTATCATTGTTATATAGAACTTACTTTCCCTTCTATCAAATAATATCCAATATTCTCCATATCAACCATCCTTTTGACTACTCCATGCAAGCTACTCCCACCAGCATTCAGAACCAAGGTTCCTCAAGCCCTAGCCATGAACTCAATTTATTCATCACGAGTCAATCACACAAATGTCCTTTTTTTGGTTTCGACTCATATTGGGTCACGAGTAAATCTAAATTCATGCCAAAAAATCCTATGTTCAGTGACAAAGCACTCCTTAACAAAGGCAATCCCATTTTGTTTAAGGATGAAGGAGTACAAGTCATATCTCAATCTCAAACAAATTGAAATTTGCTATATTTGCTATACTAGCTCCTCTCTATTATTTCTTTCTAATACTAAAAACTTGTACCTTAACAACCACCCCATAAGTTGGGGCTGAGAGGGAAGAACATATGCAGACGTTCCTCTATCTCGTCGAGGTGAAAAGAAATAGTACCTTAAATATAAACAATATATAAATAAATAAAACATCTTGGGGCTCTCTAAAACTAGAGCAATTCTCCAAAAGTTATAAATCAAGATTCACCAAGGACTAGTACATTCAACAAGGATGGTGTTTTAAATACATAGAAAAAGAATAAAAAAGAAATGGAGCATTACCCTTGAGAGAAGCTTGAGGAACTAGGAAATTGACAGCAACCCCCATCAATCCAATAAATGGGGCCATGAAAAATCCTGCAGCTACAGAAAATGGAAATGCTGGTATGTATCCCGAACATGAAAATGGCGAACATCAACATCCATCTCCATGAAATCAAAGTGCTGTTTCCGCGAGATAAAGCCAGAAGAATTGGTTCTTGAAGTTGGGTGCGGAAACAAATTCCAAAATAGACATTCACCCGAAAATAGGGAGGAAGCATGAACAGTATAAGAGTGGCAAACCAGCATATCAAACCAATCAAAAATAAGTTAAAACAAAAATAGATAAAATATTTAACTTGACCTATATTTTAAACGGGTAAAATGAATAACCTATTGGATGATATGGGTAAATAGATATACCTATATTATAGTAAGGGATCTTAACAAAAAACACAAAAGGAAAAAAAGAGATGGAGATGGAGACGGAGCCCACAGTCCGCATGTAAGGTTTTCAGTAACCTTCACTGACCTTTTTTCTTTCGTGCAGTGAATAGGCTCTTTTACCCATTAAAGTACCCATATTTTAAATGGATAATATGAGTTGACTCATATTTGACCTATTTAAAAAATATATCAAATGGATAAAATTTAATGGATAACCACATTTACTACCCATTTTGCCAGCCCTATTCAGAATGCTAAACAAATAATATGCTTTCAAAAATGAAAGTTTTAACAAGTAACTGGACAACTGACTTAAATATAACAGCCGAAAAGAAATAGCAGCCAATGCGAACATCTTTCACCTTACAATTGCTAAATTGAGAAAATGCAGATCAACTCTAATTCTCATCAACCCAAAGAATCTAAAATATTTCATGTCTGTCAGTTGTATGCTATTCTCATAAATGTACAGTGAACCGATTTACATTTCATATGAAGAAGCCTATCAAGTAGATTCTATGGTTCTAACTGCCAAACTCCACTAAACACATAAAGATAGCAATTCATTGATTTTAAGACTTACAATAATGGATTATAGAAGGTTTCCTGAAGCAAAACAAAAAAAAATGATCACAAGCAACTTAGCGAGGTTGAGACTTGAGAGAGATCCAACACAAGTAAAACTTCTAGCTGTAGCAACCAATGAGCTAACTGTAACTGAAAGCTTGGTAATATCTACTTTCTATACTTCGTAAGCACTCTTTCCTCAGAGGTGAATCTGCAAATATGGCTCTGATGAAGTCTTCAACCTGAAAAACCAGATAGCTAATAAATATGGCATGATAATTAAGCCCAAGAAAAAGAGATTACATCAAGGTAAAGCATTCCAATGAATAAATGGTTGTTGGCACTGGTTGCCAGCAACCAGAAACCTATAATGCTTCAAACGAACCACCATTTTAAGTCAGTTTGGTGATAAATTACAGGCTGCATCACGAAGAAAATTTCTTCTTTTTTAGGATGTTCTGTTATAGATCCTCATTCTATACGTAAAACACAGCACATTCCAACCCAACCAATTATGATATCCTGGTACTAGCTTAATTGATGTTTGATTTTTCTTTATACATACCTCTGATTGCTTAAAACCATGGTTGACAAGTTCATCAGTCTCCCAAGATGCAGTAATAGATTTCAATGGCATATCCAGGAGATCTATTGACAATGACCAGCAGAGAAAAAAAGTAAGGTTGAGAATCATTTCATTCTGGAATAAGCACTTCCTACGATGAGAATACCTGCTAGCTTGCGTAACTTCCGGAGGGATGGCATAAGATCATCAAGTGTTTGTGCAGGAGATTCCTGCAACTTTCCTGTCTGGTTAATAGCCAATATAGAGTCCAACAAAGAAGACAGATTCTCAAATAGCAGATGAATCAGCCTTTGGAGCTGTAAACAAACAAATCAGCCTATAAGGTCAAGGAACTGTTAGAAAGTATTTGCTACTTCAATCTGGTAAATCATTCTTGTCACATAATTTGATGGCTTAATACATGCAGAGTCTGAAGCTGTCTGGTCGAGTAACAGAAAAAGGTTTCAATCCTCACCTGCAATGTTTCTTCTGCAGCAATATCATCTAGTTGGAGGATATCATTTGCTATTCTTGAAAAGACTTCCTCCAGCACCATGCTCATACTTCTCTGGTAGGCAGAAGGGAGGAGTAAATGGTGCCATATAATATATACTTTCTCAAGTATGAAAATCACCTGCAGAGAAATGCCTAGGTCCTATTGTTAGGATAATATTTGAAGAGAACCATTTCCAGCTGGGAAGCACAAATCCCTAAAGTTTACCTGGTCAATGCTCAACTTAGCAGATTCATATTGCTTCATTTGGTGAGTATTTTGAAATCCATCGGCTCCATCAATAGCCTAGTATCACATGATTGTCAGCAAATATAATCATTGAAGATGTAAACCTGTAAGAAACTAATATGGGCTTGTGTAAGAGCGGGGGGTGGGGGTGGGGGGAGGGGGTTACCTGTTTTAGGTTATAAATGACAAGTTTAATTTGTCTTTGTAAAACTTCTTCCGCAAGCATCTGAAATCTTGGAGCCAAATCCGCAAATACAACAAGTTCCTTCATTGAAGCTGGAAAGTCTGAGCGGTACTGAAACAGTTAACTGTCAGCTTTAACCAATAAAGTAAAGGAAGTGCAGATGAAATCACAAGTGTGAAAATACTAGTAGTACAATCAAGAAAGACATGGAAGCTTGAGACCTAATGCCTTGCAATTTTCTTCAGCAACTCTGTTGTTGTTGCTCATGTCGTAGTATTCAGATCATACATGGTGCAAAAGTTAATTAGCATTTAAAAACCCATGGTTGGTGAGCATATATATATTCAATTATTATTCGTAAGAAAAGGCTTAGGTACTATAACTCAGCCAAGCTAAATATGTTAAACTTGGGCAACTTCACTTCTTAATTATGTCCTAGTATTCGAATATACATCCAGAACAATGAATACAAAGAACGTTTGGCAGAGATCTATGCAACTACTGTTGGATCACACTGCACACTTGCATCATATAGAGGCAGCAGAGGTGAAGCCAGGATTTGAACTTTATGGGTTTTGATTATTATTTTTGATAACCTTAGTGTCCAATCCACTTTGCACGCACCTCAACTAATTCTATGGGATACTTGCCACCTACCACTAGTAGGTGTACCAGGTAACTTGGTCCACCAAGGCTAGGACAAATAGGAAGAAATCACCTAGTGTTTTGTCTCTTTAGGATTTGAACCTGAGAGCTCATGGTTCTCAATCCACTTGATTGACCACTAGGGCACATTTTTGGGTTTGAGTTTGGATTCAGTCAACCCATACATAAGCCTTCAAGTATCACCCCTAGTTTTTGAAAGACCAAATATTCCCCTGGGATTCTCTTTATCTACTAAAAAAGGGACCTCTGGTGCTCTCATGAACTCATGAAAAAGCCAAAATGGCTGGGTTAAGAGGAGAAGGTCATTCTGGAAGATAAACCATTACCATGGACAATCATGTAAATGTACTTGTTTTATTGCTCCTATTCTAAATTTAAATTTAATCTTCTTGTATTTAGTCTGCCCCAAAAACTACTTCGACTTTCTTACATGAAAGTCCATATAATAGTACAGAAAAGTCAGACAAGGCACTCTAACAAAATCCATCTTTTTAAATTCTTTTTCAAAATTTAAAATATAAGTGGTTACCCTTAGATCCCCTAGTTAATTCTCCTAATAATCACAGTAAATCAAACTGGACACCTATTTGGGATTATGGGAGCAGTTTTTCTTGCAGTGCGACATGCAAAGGCAGAGCAAATCAAAGCAGCCAAAACAGAAATGAAGAAAAAAGTTTCCATCCATGCTTACCTCAAATGCAAGTCCAAGAATCTCCTGGGATAGATAGTGGCAATCATTGTGAATAAGAACAGCAGAATGGTTGATAGAATCAAGCTGCCTTTCAAACTTTCCAAGTCAAACATGGAAGAAAACCAGAAAAAGAATAGGCATTAGTGACAAAGGAAATATGATCATGAAAAAGCTACAAAAGACGGACACCAAAATGCCCTTGCCAGTAAAACTCAGAGGGTTGTGACGAAAAACGAAAAAGAAAGCATGTGTAGGAGATGGAGAAAAGCTGTATAGAACAAAACAAGCATGTTCAGCATTGTTTAATGATGCAGCTCTCTTCTTATGCTAACCTTGACAGGTATGATAGCTTCATAAAGAAGTAGAGAGTCCCTAGCAGCGTGATAGAATTCCGACCCCACTCTAGAAGATGACAAGCAAACATCCTGCATATTGGAACCGTTTTCTACATGGGTCATTAGAGGAAAGAATGAAGGAAAAGTACAAGGTAAAGTATACGAGCAAAATTGGCAGAAGAACCAGAAAAATCAACATCATACGTAAAATTCCTTCAACATCAGTCCTGACAAGGAAAAAAAAAATTGGCAATCGAAGTCATAAATATGCAAAAAATCTTTGCATAATCCATTGATTACAACAGAATCTGCAGCTTAAATACTCACTGCCTCCATACATTAAACAAAGGAATTGCACATCACAAACAATTGAAATATGAAAACATTATAAACTGAGTTAACATACTCTTTTTTCTTATGAAGGTGGTATCTGGGTTAGCTTGCTCGACTAATTCCACTGGGTATCGGGTACCTCCCACTAGTGCAGGTATGGAGTAACTTCCCACCAAAATAACTAAGTTAGTATGCTTTTGATTTTTTCTCCTTCAATTTATAACCATCACAGAAATCGAGGTTAATTACCCCAATAGTCACCATTTCCATTACACTCCCTAAAAAGTGATCATGACTTCAGCCAAACAGATTTTCTGGAAAAAAATACAAACTTCCTGGAGCAAATTTAGTAAAAACAGTACTAAAAAGCCTCCTAATTAATGACATTGGTTTAGCAACCACTGAAAAGCTTATATTAACTTAAAAAGACAGCAAGAATAATCAATCTGCCTTGGCAATGGAATTTTTTTTTATCCCCAAAAGATAGCTGATGGTGCACAACTGTGACAACCTATCTAGTAAAAAAAGAGGGACTTTTTCGAGGTTACTTTTCTATTTTTCAGCTCATACAGACAAGGTGGAAAGGAAATGAAAGAATGAATACTGTGAACTCATGCAAGTGAGCCAGTCACAAAAAAATTGGGATCAAATAAAATTAACCATGGACTTCATTGACTAAATACTAGACAATGTCATCTCCTCTTTTGAATAACTCGAGAAATCCCGGAGTGATATAGCTCATGTTCGAAACTAGGTGGAGCATAGGCCTGACCCTTATGCTTCCCCATTTGAATAACAGGCTACTATATGCAGTTCAAACCAGTGACATGTGCCTGTAACACACACATCACGCATTGTGCTCTTACCACTAGACAAAAGCTCTAGAGGTTGGATAATAAAATCTTAGTTATAGATGCTATTCCAATTTAACCTCTTGCTTCAAAATTTCACCCCTCCTAAATCTCATTCAGCAATGCTGGAAAAGAAGCTAAATAAGATGCTTTGACTTGAAAAGTCAATTCAGAGCTCTTCTGTATCAAGACACTTCTTGATACTAAAGGACGGGGATTAATAGTAAAGATGAGCAGATAGAGCCAAACAAAGTAAGCAAACCTTGGTCCTTTGATTAAGATTAAAAGGAAAAACAAAGGAGGCAGAGAGCAGAGAGATGAAAGTAAAACAATTTGGTTGCCCGCGAGTAAACAAAAGTCTGACTGACCTTGAGTGTTCCATGAACTAATTTCATTAGTCGCGATGCTGCTTCAGACACCACACATCTCTCAGATGTAAAAAGCAGATCGATAACAAGGTCAGATGAACTTTCAGCATCATCGTCAACCTTAAATTTGGAGTTTCTCCTAGTGCAATCCTGCAGAAACAGCTCAACATCACATTCAAATCCTACGACATTGACAACTTAAAATCAAAAGTACAACAGTTAGTACTCACCTCAGGAAGGCGGAAGGTGGACTGTAAAAGTTGATTTCTTGCCTTGGCCAAAATCTCAACCTTTTTCCTCGATGCAAAATGAACTTCCACATTATCAGCAAATTTGCTCAATCTTTCATCCTTTCCATCAGCGGAAGCAATGAACATTAACTCCTTCAAACTTGCCTCAAAGTTAGACGTGAGGTTTACAATTTTCTGAAAATCTGCCAGTTTGGAAGCATCATCAGGCACGTTCTGGAACAAGAAAATCAAATTTGTGAATTCAATATATACTAAAACCTAGTCAACAATGAGAATTATGCATGTTAATCAGTTGTTTTCTTTATCAAGTGCTACCAAAAAGAATAAAAACCAGTAATATTTGATGCTTCAGTAGTTTGATAATGCACGTCATAGCGAAATTCCATACATACACACATATGAGATCACCCTCAATTAATCCATGTGATATCTGATGTAACAGATATTTCTGGATGTCTTTTGTCAGAGATTCTGAACAATGCATTGACAAACCAATTTGGAGAATCAGGGTTTTAGTGGCATGCTTGTGTGGGTTCTCTTTTCCATAGTATAATATATATCTTAGATCTGTTACATCAGATATCATATGGATTGATTGAGGGTGATCTCATATGGGTGTAAGTATCTAGTAGGAGTATCTGCAGTTTTTTGCTAGTTCTTTTGTGCATTCTAATGATTTGTGTGAAGCATCTACAACCATATCTTACCCATTCAACACGGTACATCAATGCAAATCAAAGGACCCAGGTAGTATAGGTCACATTAACATAGTTATCACATCAAGATAAGAGAAAAAGTACTAGAGCAACTTAATGAAGTACTTATGCCCATTAAGCCTTTTGTAATCTTTCAATGAAAAACATAGTTTACATCACTTCAGTCAAAACAGGGCCCACTTCAACAAATTTACTGAAGTTGAACCCGATACATTGACTCATATGTCCTGGCTTTCTTCAGCGTAACTCCCAGCTATTTTAAAATCCATCTAATAAAAGAGCTAATTTAACAATATATATGTCTGCAATTTTGTCTCAAAACTCGTTCGAAAAGTCAGGCAATCAAATGACACCTGAAAATTGCTAACAATTACCTATCCTTCATCCAATACATGAGAGTTATCTTAGTTCTACATGGAAGTGTGAATTACCCAAACTAACACATCAACTGATATTTTTAATATTTAGTAATAAGAGTACTTGCAGGGATACAGTAAAAAGTAAACAGTCCCTCATAAATAATCCCCTGTGAAGGATCTCAACATTATCAACGCATTTATAATTGGCACAGAGGAAACACGACTTGTAATAATTCAGATTGCAAAGAGAAACCCCTTATGTTAAGGCATGGCATAAGGGTATTAAATTCGACCTTGGAGAGGAAGTTGGATACTATCAAATCTGACATCCTTGGCCATGTTAATTTTCCAAAGCATAGCATCCACGTACTATTCCCAAAGCACAAAGACTTGCTAATAAACTTGACAATATCAACGAGAACAGAGTACATACTTTCACCATCAATACTGTCAACCTGCATGTTGAGGCACAATTCGGTTATTATGGACACTAAAACCTTAGTAGCAATTAGGATCCTCTTTTATTTCAAAGCACAAGAGGATGGATTTGGTTTGTCTTTTTTAATTATATAGGTAAAACAAAATGGTTGGATCATGCAGCTTCCAGAATCAAATATAAGGCAAAAAACAAAAAGCAGGTCAGAGAAAATTTTGAAGAAATCATTCCAACCATGTCCAGGTGAGTGGATTATGTTATCCGAACAAAACTCATTTATCTTTTGGAAAAATTATCATCTTTTCTAGTAAGCAACGCAGAATGTCAAGGAAGTGGAGCCTCCAATCAATGTTGCTCGGACTCTTCAAAAATGCCACCGGGTAAGGATTAGATTCTCCAAAATAGTGCATTTTTATAGGATCCATCACAGGTGCGGCAAAATTTTTGGACAGTCCACGCAACATAGCTCTCAATGTAGAACATGTTTGGATTCAAATTGAAGTGACGCTTTTAAATAAATGAATATGTATAAATAGTCAAGAGGAAAAACAGTAATGTCAGCATTAAACATTTACATTTGGATCAGCAGATGGAAGTATCTTCAGATTTGCCCTGTCACCATTTCCGGGATCCTGATTAATCCATTCCACCACAATAGTTGACCTAAAACTCACCACTGGCGCGATTACATGTTTAATCATCAAATCTGCTACTTTTGCCAGCCCATAATCCATAATACCAACTGCCTAAAAATGAAAAATAACAAGAATAAAAAGTCAAATCACATTTGCTCTAAGTTTACCAGAAACAACAATGTATATCAGAGACCCTCAGATAAAGTGAAAATGGAGAGGCATAGTTCAAACTCACATTCATCGCTTTTAGAATTGTGTGGAGCTCAATCCCATCAACACCTCTGATGCTCAACTGATACTTCAGGTGAACTGTACTGTTTTCTTGCTCAAACCACACTGCATTGTCCATACATTGCAAAAGCATCTCTTGCATCTACACAGCCAAATCCAATTCCTCTAAACAAGAATGACAGAAACTAAATAAAGATCAATATATCATCTTCTGTTAACTTCCCACTCACGCATCCCATCCCCCACTCCCAGAGCACTTAACCTTGCAAATAAGCACAGAAAAAAGACATAAACATAGACATTACAATAAAGGAGCAGCCCGGTGCATAAAGCTATGCCGCAAATTCTGGAGAAGGGCCGGACCACATTGGGTTGTACATATGCAGTTTACCTCGCATTTCTGCAAGAGGTTATTTCCATGGCCATACCATTGGGCCAAGACATAGACATCACAATATTTTTTTTTCTTTTGATTGGTGATCCACAACAAAAACTTTCTTCAGCAACTCATGAGCAAACTCATTGCAAAAGGGAAGAAAAAAGATAAGAGGCAAGACTGATTTGGAAATGGGAAAATTTAAAAAGGTTCTCTTGCTGCCAGCCTGCCACAGCTAGAAGTTAAAGTAACTTGAGCCATAACTAGTTCGAGGTTAGTTATAAGAATCTTCTCTATACATGCAGTTCTATTCAGGCCCATTTCATTCCTAAACATAGCTACACAGGCACACATGTTGCTACGTCAAAATAAAAGGTCTAGTTTTTTACATCTCACATTCCAATACATCTCCATATGAACATAAAAACTACTACCCCAGAATAAAAAGACTTAATTTTTAATCAATTCTCCAACAAAGTCTCAGTAAAAAGACTTACATAATTAATTACCTATCTCAACATATCTTCAATAAAAGCCCACATATTCACCAAAAAAAACTACAACAAAAACAATGACAACTCACAAATAAGCCTCAATCCCGAAACAGCTGAGTTCAATTATAAGAATCCTCAATTTCTACAGTAGATATTTAAATATTTCGCCAAACAAAAAAAAACAGAGCAAAACGAATTCATTTCCTTTATTCATCTTAGCAATTAAACAAGCATATACGAAAACAGTATCAAAATGTTACCTCCTCAAAACACTCAGTCCACTCTTCCTTCAACAATCCGTAAACCAAAGGCTGCTTCTCCTCATCATTACTCGTTACCAACACTGCCTTTAACTCCCTTAAAGCTTCGGCTCCTTGTTCAACTCTCCCTACCTTAATCTCCTCCTTCACAAACCTCAATCTGTCACTCAACTCCAAAATCACATCAAGCAATCCTAATAATTCCTTTTTTTCCTTCAACTCTCTATTTTTTATCAGAATTTCATCAATTAAGGCTTTGGTTTGAGCTTCAACTGGATGATCCGAGATGAGTTGAATCAAGTCAGATACTTGAGAAGAGAGATTTTCAGATCTTGAAACGATGTCGGAGCACTGAGAAAAGAGCGTGGAAAAGTCGGAGTAATGTGAGAGAATGTACTGCCGGACTTTAGATTTTATATCGACCGAACGAATTTGTAGACGGTCGATGAGAAGACGGAGATCTGGCGCGGATAACGGCGAGTTTGCATCATCGATGTTTGGCGATGAGAGTAGATCTCGAACGTCAATTGAATTGAAAAGTACATCCATGTCTCGCCGGTAAACGTCTCCTTTCTTTCTCTCTCACCGAAAATAGCCCTTCTCTCTCGCCGGAAAATCCTCTTTTATCACTCGCCGGAAAAACCCACTTTCTCTTGCGGCTCGCTATACAGAATAGCGGCGCCCTCTCGCTGCTCGCTCGCTCTAATTTTTTAATATGGCATTTTACCTTATTACCCAATTGCATGCTTTATAAAATTAACACGTAATTCAATTTATTTTTATTATTAATTATAGTTATTTTTTATTATATTTATTAATGTAAAAATTATATAAATATACAACTTATTTTATCATAACCTCCAAAATCTCCTACCATTTAAATTAAGAATAAATTACCAAAATACACAACTTATTTTCATTATTCTCAAATATTCCTTACCATTTTTAAAAATTTCAAAAATTCCTCTTTTTATATTTTCGCTCCACACACCCGATACACTTATTTCACAAGCTCATCTTCTCTGCCACAAACCCTTTTTTTCGCCTAAATTAAGTTCTCCTCAATCTCAACCGACATTTTCTCCATCTATTATCAATTTCAAAAATAAGGTAGGTTAACTTCATCTTTCTCATTCCAATTTCAATGGTTTCTTTTGAAATTCACAGATCTAAACACA
>JBCEWC010005043.1:0-25809 GCA_038996855.1 Solanum aculeatissimum | reverse complement strand
TTTATCCTGGGAGGAAGTAATCCACAAACCTCGGGTACAGTGAAGGGATTAAATTCCTTAAGGACACACAGTGAATTATGTGGACTCAAATTCTTAAACGTTTTTGTATTTTGTCTTTTCCATTGCAAGTTATATACGGGGATAACACTTCAAGCCTGAGTTTTGAGTGGCACCTCTTATTTCCACAAGGCCTAAAGCTTCTCCTTAGAGCGTCAAGCCCGATTTCAGATGGCACACCCTTTGACTCATTATTTTCAGCAGATCTAAAATAATGGCATTAACTCAATTGTCGCTAAATATTTTTGTGAAAGAAAAATTTGTTGTCACTAAATGTCTATTTAGTTATTGTATGTTACAGGATTCAAACAATTATAAGGACTTCAACTAACACCAGCACTGAGGGGAGAAAAAAAATTATAACTAAGAAATCCCCGAGCATGGGTCCAAAACTCGATGGACAATGTGCCCGCCTCTATACCCTTTTCCACCTTGTATGTGGCAATGCCTTAGTCCTAATCCATACATCACAATTTGCACTCTACCACTAGACCAAAGCCTTATGAGCCCAAAGTTGATGTGTGTAGTACACTTCAGTTCCAAAATAAGAGTCAATTTAGCAGGAGGGAAATTATCCTAAACAAATGTGGCTTTAAGAATTCTAACATAAATTATTATATTAAAGAATTACTTTTTTTTATAGTGTTCAATTCTCAAGAAACATCAAATAAATACAAATAACTTACGCATATCGATTGTTTTCTTAATATGTGTGAAATGAGCTAAATCAAGAACTCTTGCAATGATATAAAGTTAGTATCAAGTTGCATCCCTTACTCTAATAGTAAGAGCGCAATTTGCGATGTGTGAACTGGTGCATTTCAAGGATTCGAACCTGTCAATAGTCAGAAGCCCGTTTTGAACAGATAAAGATAGACGACGAATGTGTCCATTATCCACCAAGTTTTGAACCATATGCTATCGGATCTCATGGATTTTTCTGTTACATGCGTTTATGAACTTGATTTTCAAAAAAAATAAAATGATGGTAAGACATTGAGCATAGTAATTTTATTTTATTTTTTTGAATAATTTGATATCACTTGCTTAAACTTTACATCTAAAGTCCTCTTCTCTAGTCCCTAGTTCCCTCCATTTGCAACTTACTATACTAAAATTGAGTAATTGACCACCAAATCCTCAATATAACCACCATATCTTAGACCTATATAATGTCGTTGGATTTTCCAAAATTAGTGTAATGAGCTCATTTGACTGAATCACCCTTTCTTTTTTGGCGAAATCACAACCTAGCTAGGGTGTAGGGCCTTGATGGGCCTGTGTGGGACAGGAGAGGCGGTCCAGAGATTAAATGGCACGGGTCGTTGTCGAGCTAAGACCGTCTGGTTGGCCCGAACGTCCATGCTCGCGGGCCCCAATACAGACAAAGTAGGTGGGCCTGCGACGCGCTCGCACGACGGGCACATGGTGAGGGTGGTTGGAGGGGTCATTTGCATGTAGAATTGAGGTGATAGCTTTAGTGCCTTTAGCTCTTGAACTTCCTTTTGTAATCTCCTGTTTTCTTCAGTTAGATTCTCACAACATCTCTTCAACAACTCACAATCTACTTCAGTTTGCTTCAATTTTGTCCTGTTCACAAAATATAGCTTGTAAATATTATTTTCGAAATGAATTATATCGTTTTAAATTAATAATAACATATATAAGTGTTTTTTATTTTCTTAAATTTTGTATCGAATCAAAACTGGTTAACCAACTCACCTTGCCCTCCTATTTTGAAACCAAACCTCCACTTGCCTAGGCCTCAATCCTAATCTCTTTGCCAAAGCCTGTTTTTGCTTCTGTGAAAATAAAGAGAAAAAAATTCAAAATAATATTAGCCAATATGTTAAGAGTCATTTTTGAGAAAATATTTTTTTTTAAATAATTTTTATCGTACCAAACATCCCGACATAAGGATTGGACCGCCTCTGTTATTATTTTGTAAATTATAATATTTAACTAACACACCGTATAAACGAGTTGAGATATCTAGACGTATACAATAAAAAAAAAGAACTTACAGGATTGAGTGTGTTGTGTTCTTTGAAACTCTCTTCAAGAACCACAGTCTGATCTTTAGTAAGTCTCAATTTCTTTCTAGAAGTTTCTCCATCTTCCTCATCACTAATACTTCTAGAACATTCTCTTTCAATTTCCATTTCCAATTCCTCACAACAATTAATTATTTCCCCCCTTTCATTTCTTTTATTTCCACTTAAACTTGAAATACTACTATTTGGTGAAGAAACTCCAACTTCTTCTTCTTCTTCCTCTGTAATTGTTGGTGCTATATTCACATCTATTCCTTTAAAAAATGTTTTGCATTTCTCCAAATTCTTATCTGAAAAAAGAAAAAAAATTGGATTATTAGAAAGTTTTTAGAGAAAAAACTACTTTCTTTGTTTCAATTTGTTTGAATTATTTTAATTTGGCACCAAACTAAAATAAATAAATTGTATGATTTTTAATTAATTAAACATATATTAAATGTGTTAAAATATTTTTTTAATTTTGTGAGTTAAATTGTAACATGTGACGTGAAAAATTAAGAGTAAATAATTAACTTTAAAAAAAGGAAGAAAGACATCTTTTATGGACAAAAAAAAGAAAATTAGAACAAGCAAATTAAAACAGGAAGAATATAAAGTTTTAGATCTAAATCTCTTTTTCATTTTGCATACCCTTAACACACATACAAATAAAAATAAAAAATAAAAAAATTGCACACCTTTCTTTGAATTTTTGGCTCTACCACTAAATTTAATCCTATATTTATGAAATAAAATGATGATTTTCGATACACCCTCATTAGAAGTTTTTTTATATTTAGCAATAATAATAATAATATACTCAATATAATCTCATAATGAAATCTAAGAAGGATGAGTTGTGTTCTTTGTGAGATAAAAAGACTGTTTCTTATAAGTCCTTGACATAATTTTCTCTATACTCAAAATATAAATATTCAAGATTCAAATAAAACGTTTAATTATGAACATTCAAATATTATTCATTCTACCACAAAAAATTTTTTGCGAATAATAAATTTTAAATAAGACACATATAGATCCAGAAGAAAAAAAACAAACCTGAAGAAGGAAATGAGCCAATCCAAGAATTTAGCTGCAATGGATTATTTGTTATTTTGTTCTCTGGAAAATTGAGACTCAAACTCAATTTCAAATCTTGATTTTCCAGCATTTTTTTTCTCAAATATTATCTTCTATAGGAGTTTTGAAAAAAATAATAATTTTTTTTTAATTTTTTAGATTAAATATGAAGAATTTTGAGACTTAATTTCTTCTCAAAGAGGACAGAAAAATGATAATTGATATGACTTTATTTAGTTTAAAGACTGATGAGTAGAGATGCAAATGCAATGAAGGGGGTTATATAGAAAAAAATATAAAGTTCTTTTTCTTTTTTTTTTCTATGGAAAATTAAAAAAATAAAAAGTGGGTCAATCATGACATGGAGTGAAGGTGTACTAATTATTGTATCATAAATTATGTATTGATTTTGTCTCCCCAAAAATATTATCATCATTCTCAATGGTCCTTTGGCTTTTTGGTCCCTCATTTTCTCAGAAAATTTTAAAATTAAATTATTTTTAAATCATAACTAAAATTAATATCACATAAAATAAGATCAGAAAAGTATAAAACAAATGGATGATTTGTGAAGGTTGAACGATTTAAGCTTCGTGAATCACTCATTTTGTTGTAGTGTTTCTGATTTGTTATTCTAAAAATATATATTTGTTTTTACTTATTTAATTTAAAATTAATTAAAAAAAATATTTTTGTACCTATTTTATCATCATTAGTAAGCATTATAACTTTCTTTCTTATTCAATGTCATAGTGAAAGAAAATAGATTGAATTATTAATGCAATAGCTGACTTTATGGCTAAACTTTAAAGTGACATTTAATTTTTTGGTTGTTCAGGATCGACTTTAATTTGTTTTGCCAAAACTTTTGGAAGGATATATATGTAAAGTAATGTATTTAATTAAATTTTTGTGTAAATGGTTTTTTGAATAACAGTACAAAATAGCTTTTCAACTTTTCTTGACAAAAACAATATTAATAATAACAATAAATTCAACATAATAATACAAATAGAATTCAAAGCAAATAGAATATATGCAGATCATATATTTATATATCTTGAGAATATGAAGATGTTATTTGTGATAAACTCTGAATTGAACACCATCAAAGAATGTGGTGTGGTGGATGAGACTGCTCCTTTCTTAACTAGAGATCTCGGATTTGAGTCCTGGATATAGAAAAATCCTTGGTAGAGAATGTTCCTCCAAAATGGGACCCTATGTGGCACGAATCTGAAATAGTCGAACAAGTACTATACATGATAGAACAATAATACGATATTGATGAGGTTGAAGAAACCATAGATAGTAATAAAATCTAAAATAAGGGGGGTAAAAGACGAATACTAATATTATGAGGATGGCAAATAAATATATCCGACATCATACTAATCGACTTCTACCCTAATTTTCAACCTTCTCACTCTTCCTATTAAGGATTATGTCCTCCATGAGTTCAAAGCCCATCATATCCTAACAAATCACCTCACTCCAATATGTCTAGAAAATTTGCACGTCTTCTTTTCACATGTCTAAATCATATTCATAGTCTCACTTTCGTATCTTGTCCTCAACTAAGGTCATTCCACCTTACATCTGCAAAGTTTTTTTTTTCTTTAAAAGCACATTTTGATAAAAAGTTTTCTTCAGGATTAGTTGATTTCCACAATTTGGCCAAACATGTTTTTTAGTGGCTTAGAAATCACTAATTGGAACCACCTTTAGTGAAGATTGATTAGTGAAACATTTTATATCAATTAATGTGCTTAGCTTGTAAATGTAAAAACTATATATATTCAACATTTTACATCAAATTAATAAATACAAAATATACTTACAATTATCACATAATAATTAAAATTGAGAGATACATATTTTCACTTAACTTTCAACATTAATTTGATGTATATAATATTTTTGCAGGTAATTATTTATCCATCTATCCTTATTTGATAAAGGACATTATTGTATAAATATTTTAAATCATAAATAAATAAATTTTAATTTTATTTTATTTTTTGGCAAAACCATAGCTCTCAACTTCAATGCTATAATTGAGACATATATTAGGCAACCATCAAATCATATCATACATGATTGAAACAAAGACTTGCATTTTTCTCCATATTTTGCCCACTTGAATAATATTGGCCCCTCCTATCTTTCTACAAAAATAAATGAGGATTTAATGGAATAGACAACAAGTCATATTCATAGACTTTAGTGTTTGTGTATTACAATCACATTTTAAAGGTTTTGTTTCAATGTGATTTTTATTATTACTATTATTCTCATTATTATCTGATCTTTAATAATAGTAATTCTTTCTTTTTTTTCAATCGAGGGTCTATCATAAATAATTTTTCTTATCTTCACAAGATATATAGAGTTAAGATTGCATGTGTACTCATCAGAAAGACATTAAAAAGATATCTAAATTTCAAAACTTAGATATCTTAATGCTCATATATACCTAAAAAAATTTCATATAAAATGAAATAAAGGAAGAATTATATTTTTTTTTATATATATATAAGCCTTTGAAATTTTGAATTATTTTTTCTCTCGTATACTTTTGTTGACAAATTTTGATTAAAATTATTCTTTTCCCATCATAATTATATTCTTTTATCATTATTCATTGAAATGAGGAAAGTTGAATAATGGAGACAAGCTAGCTAGTGTGATAAGAGTCCCCAATAATTATTGTGTACCTAGACTTGAAGAAAGAGTCACTACTTCTTTTTTAAAATTATTATCCATGTAGTATTCGATATTAACAATATAATCCAATGATTTATTTAAATTTATATCGCGCAAATTTTTTTACTTTATCAGAATCTATGCATATCTAATTTTTCTAGAAAACTCAAAAAGGCACACAATATGAAAAAAAAATTACACGTCGATCTATTTATATTCGACGACTTTCGATATATATTCCATAAGTAAGCCTATAGTACACAAAGACATTTATAACATACAAAATACCATGATTAAAATTAAATTAAAACTTCTGATTAAGAATAAAGAGATCATATCTATTTTATCTCAAAGTAACAAAAACAAATAAAGTTGTACATCAACTATTATGGAACCATGTACCTCTATGTTCCCAAAGTCTATTTCAAAATAATTACATTCTTGATCAATTGAGTTAATCTTTAGTGTAGGACCAATGTGACAAGAGGACCACTATAGACCAATTGAACCTAGGCAAAAAATGTTTATTCAAGATGGACACTTACTTTTGGCTCAATGAATGCATCAATTTGTTGGCCAAAAATCAAATTAGTGGATACTTTTGGTGATAGTCAAATCTATAGTGGATATATAAAGGTGGTGATTCTTTCAAGAAAGTGTGAAACAATTTTTGGTTAAATTCTTAACATGTCATTGGATTTTTTAACATAAAAAAATTAATATGATATGAGACAATTTTAATTTTTTATCTTCATAAGATAAAAGTAAAATTTACACATAATCTTGTTTTTTTCTCTTCATATTTTATGTTGTGAAACTTCATTGTGTGTGGTAGGATTCTTAATGTTCAAATTCCCATCTATAAAATTAACCTTAATTATGAGATAATGCAGCTAGTACTGCACAAGTGAAGCTCAATAGATTTCATGGCATAATGTAAAATTATATTGAGACTTTTTAATTTATTATAAGATTTATACACTAAAATTGCTTTGTAAAAAAACAAATTAACCATTTAAGATAAAATTTCTCTAATTAAAAAAAATATAGGGAAAGAGAGTCTTGGAGTAACTGATAAAGTTATTGTTATAGTCACAAGTTTAAATCTTAGAAACAACCTCTTGAAGACAAGGTAAGACTGCGTATAATAAACTCTTATGGTTGGACACTTTTTCAAACCAGTGAAAGCTTTAGTACACCGAACTTACTTTTTTTAAAAACAAAAAAATAGAAAAAAGAGCGAAAATTTAAAAATAACATAATGCATTATCGAATGTTGAGATTCTGACTTACCCTTAAACTCATTCACATAATCTCTTTATTTTCGTAAAATATTTCTTATTTAAGCTAAAAGTCAAATAAAAATAATTTATTTATTTATTTTAATTTATTTGTAAAATTACATTTGAATATATTGATTTTAAAGTAGATATTTTTAAAAAAGAGAAATATATTACTGTGTTGCTCGTGCGGGTGGGTCCCACAAACACAAGAGCACGTGCGTGTTGTGTCCTGTTGTCTCTTCTTTTCCCGACATGACATATTTATACAATCATTTGAACTCTTCTTCCACTATTACATGTCTTCAAACCCCCACACCCCACACCGTCGAGTGACGCGGAGTGAAGGTTTTTAATAAGAGATGTCAAATAAAAAAATATATATATTGTTATTATGGATAGAACACATGATCTCAAGTAATCTTTGTGATTTCGTAATCATTATATTAAATATTTAGTTTGTGTCAAAAGTGTTAATATTTATATAAATATTTTATTAAATCAAATTTTGACCTATATAATGTAATTTTTCGACGAACCCCTCAGCCAAGGGTAGCTCCACCCCTGCCCCACCTCCATTCCCTCCACAGTCTACGCGACATTGCTCCATCACGCTTTCGCTCATTGTGAAAAAAATTTCATTGTCACACCCTTACATAATTTTCTAAATTATTGATTTCTGAGTTATTGAACATAATTTAAAGAATAAATAATTAAAACTTATGAACATGAAAATACTAATTTCAATATATTCGAGATTCAAATAAAATATATAAAAGTTAATAAGAAAAAAATACAATAATGAAAAAATGAAAATACTATTTTCACAATATATATATATATATATATATATAACTTTAGAGTATTAGATTATTCAAACTGTAATAGTCTATTTAGAATAATTGAGAGTTAGAATTTATTTTTTGTTTTAGAAAGGTCTATGATGTTTCCCTCTTCTTTTTCTTTTTTCCTTAAAAAAAAATTATGTTGTCTGAGGACTGTCTACAAGAAGTTAAACAAAGAGCCGATTAACATGACCTAATCATTATTAAAACTATTTTTTTAAAAGAGTTCCACAACTAATTATTTAATATGATTATGATTTCTAATCATAGAAATTAACGCAAATTTTAAAATACAAGTGTCTTTTTTATTTCAAATTTAATTTAGCCATTCGTGGATACCCAATAATGAAAAGTTCATACATAATAACGAAATTAAAGAATAAAATAATAAAAGAACATTAATAATAACATTGATAATATTATTGATCTTTTTTTATATATTATTTTAATTTTATGTGACATAAATTTGAGTGAATCAAACAGTAGAACAATAATACAGAATGATTACGAAACAAGGTATACTTAACTTTGAGTAATAGAATACTCTACTTCTAACAAAAGAGATTTAGTAGATCCTAATTACTCCATTAATGATTTTTCTTTTGTTAATTAATTATTCAACACATCTTTAATTGTGTCTCATCATTGTGTATTAGTTGTCTTACAACTCCTCCATTAATTCCTCAACTTGGCTAACCTTTTTCAAGCAATTATTATCATTTCAAGGGACCATTTAATTAAGTTTCCAAAAGTAAAAACATAATGATTTAAAATTTACTTGGAGCAAGGAAGGTTCTAGTGTAGTAGCAAAGGGTTACTTTAATTTGTAATTACCTTCCAATTATTGTAATACTTACTAAATTTTTTATTTAATTACCTCATTTTTCCTTTCCAACAGCCAATTTTTATTTTTATTTTTTTAAAAAAAAAACATGACCAACATCATGTGCTTCTTACGTGGCACACCTAAGTACAGTACAGCAAGACACACGTGTACCCCGCACGTGGATCCCCTCAATCAAAATAGCTTTGTTCATGCTAGATTCCTTCAACGGTCAAACCAAAATATTGAATTTAATATTAGAGTATATATACATAGATAACATCAAAAATAGCAGTTGCGGAGTCACGTACATTTGAGAGGTGTCAATAAATACTTCTTCGTCAGAAAATTATACTTTTTAGCTAGGTAAACATAATTTATTATGTATATATATTATATGTTGACACCTCTTAACTTCTACACGATTCTATTTTTTTGCATATCCTCGAATGACATCAAGGAATAGAGTATATGTACTCGGATGACATCAATGAAAACACTACTTAATTACTCTTTGATATTAAAGTATATATATTCGGATGACATCAAAAAATAACAAACAGTGCTTCGATGAAAAAACTGGAAGATTACTAATTCCCACACGTGCAAGCCTGCATGTGCAACAGTTGCGAAGAAAAAGAGTTAGTGGACTGTGTCATGGGCCAGCTTTGCATGGATATTCGTGCTACTAGTGGGCCTTACATATCTGGCCCATGTGATTAGCTTAGCTGTTAGCTGTTAAACATGTGATTAACTCACTAATCAAATCCCTATAATACTTCAAAATCTTATTGATAATATTGATTCCTTAATTAAATCAATTAACCCAAAATTGAGGGTTGCACGTGTGAGTCAAAGGAAGAATATTTGTGAGATATGCATTCTTGTTAAATTACAAATTTGTCCTCATCAATAATTTAATTTATATTTTATTTCTTAAAAAAAAGGGAGCTAAATGATCAGATCAGACATTCACATGCAATTTGATTAAGAAGATGGATATAAAAAATAATTAATTTTGTGATGTCAAATTTAATTTAATTATATAATTACAATGAAAAAGAAAAAGTCCAAAATATTGTGATATATTTTAAAGTTTCTAAATAAAATTCTAATTTCATCATTAATTGACTCGAGTTAAAGTCCTGAGAACAGAATCACTATGAGAATATAATACTATCATTTAGTAAGGAACATTTCAAATTCAAAATATGAAACTTTTCAACACAAAATCAACTAAAATCAAACTCAAAAGATAAAAATTAAAAAGAAATTAAAAAGAGAAAAAGGGGAAACAAGTATTCAACTTTAGGAAAATTTGACCACTTTTTCTGTTTTACTTTTTTATTTTGTTTATGTCACAATGACATAATTTTTTTTTTACATCAAAATACAACTTCTTTCATCTACACAAAGTGATTCTTGTCTCATTTTTTTTTTTTGTGTATATATATATTTTTATTTATTTATTTTGAAATTGGGGGGGTGAGGAAGAGGATTACAACGTGGGAATCAAATCGTCACTGACAAGGTGAGAGTTCAGATAGTCAACCAACTGAACTACTAAGATTCCCATATATATATATATATATATATATATATATATATAGTTTTTTTTTGTGCTTAGTATACTATGGCCTAACTTTTGCATGAAAGAGTTGTCAATTTCTACTTTTCTCATATCACAATTATAAAATCCTTCCATTTCAATCCACATAAAGTTGATGATGAATTATGATATTGACAAATCCATCAATCAATGTTTACTACTTTTTGCCTTTGCAAATAATATTGTGGAAAGGAGGAAGTTCCAATTAAATGATACTTTCTCAATTCATTTTTATCCAATTAACATGTACCTAATTTTAAAATCCTTTTGCATGTTTACTTGTTGTACAACTTCAAACATCACATTTTGAAAATTAGGCTAGACAAAAATTTTCAAGTTTCATATAACTAATGTTCTTGAATTTAAGTCTGAAGTTCAGACGAAAAGAACTTAATTCAGTCATATATGACTAGTTGACTAAACTTCAATTCATGAAACTTCATAGCGTACCTCGTATTTTTTTCTTTGCCTCAGGCTGTAGCAGTCCCTTGACCAACTCCAGGTCCAATAGAAGCAAGTCCTACGACCAATCCAACAACAATAACGGAAGCAACAGAAATCAGAAGGGGCCATTCGGCCCTATCTAAATAGATACTATGTTTACATATGGATCCCTACATCGTTACATTCCATTTAGGATTAGGAATACGCGTAATCGGACCTGCTTTTTACATATCTCTATTGGGACCCTATTCACCTCTTTCATGTGCTTGAAATTCATTCATATAAAACTTTATACTGAACTTTAATCATCTAACTTTAAATTTTTTATCTAGAATCTAACTTCAGATGTCACGTAGATACTTAAAAGCACAAAAGACTATTGGAGGATCTTTAATCAATGTTCCATTATAAAACTATATACCTTGGTATTCTTTTGCCTACTTTAATGTCTTTAATTTGTAGCCACAATAATTGATTATGTTAGAATGAGATCATATATATTATGGTTTTGATGATGCTACATATAGTAGTGCTTTACTTTAAGTAGCACTTTTATAATTTTGATTGTGACAATACTTGAATTGTATGGGAAACATTACTTAATTGGTTGATGAGGGTAAATTTTTGAGTGTATTATAAAGTATACTCAGTATTATACCTCATGTATAAGTAATTTATATTGTACAATCAATGTATATTTTTTTATGACTTTTGACAAACTACATTGTATAATCATGTAAATTTTCTAAGATTTTTGACTATTTTTTATTAAATAAAATATGACTATATTTATTATAAATTAATTAGTTTATTGTATATATTTGAAATTATTCCACAATTAAATACTGAATTAACGGGCCAAAATTTATAGGTCACTTTATCTTAGGCCCAAAGAAGGCCTGGATAGTGTTGAGCCCATATTTCTAACCCGAAAATAAGACATTTGTTTCCCCAATCAGATTTCCAAATTCCAAATCCCTAATTTTTTACTACGTTTGGATTTTCGGATTTCTGGCCAGTGATTCTGACATTCAGGTTTGATAAATTTGGCAGCATTTGATAGTTTTATTTTTTTGTTGAATTTTTGTGATTTTAGGAATTGCTTCAATGGCTATTAAGCTTTAGTTATTCAGCTTGCGGTGTTGCTAATGTGGAAAACTGCATTTGGATATAGGAGAATACTACACTAAGCTTAGATAGATGAAGAGAAATTACCTAGTTTTTTTCGTCTTTGTTGGTATTTGAGCTTGTTTCTAATGGTATTAGTTCTAATTTTACAACCATAGTGTAGCATCCATGGTGTAGCTTAGTGATTAATAAAGTGAATTGAGAATTGTAACGTCTCAAGTTCAAATCCCAATAGAGACAAAAGTAGTTGGTGATTTCTTCTCATCTGTCGTGGATGATTATATTTCTAGGTATAGAAAGAAAATTTTGAAATTATAGGTATTGCTGTGTGTCCTGAGGAGGTTAAGAAAAGGTCTTTTTGATGATACATTAGTTTTGCATAGTTTGATTCTCATCTTTAAATCAGAAAATGTCAAGTAATTTAGGTGGAAGATCTGGTGCATATATCTTATTACGGGTAGATCAGAAGAATGGTGAAGTTTGTTTATTTGGAATTATTCACTTATTACAAAAATGTTATGCAATCAAGCGACTTCCAAAGCCAAGGTCTCAAAGTAGAAAGTAATTTGAAGCAGTAAGGGTTTACTTTGGTGCTTTGGGTTTGGGTAGTTCTATTTTCTCTTTAAGGCCACAAATACTTTTGCCTCTGTTGATGTTAGATTTATCTTTTGAAGTTATAATGTCATGCTTTACTCAAGTATCCATCTTAATTTGGGGACTGAAAGTGTTTTTCACTATATAAATGTTAGATTTAATATTTTTGGGGTTCAAACATAAAATAAGAAATTCCAAAGTTGAGGACTTCAGTCATTTAACTGTTCTTTGGTTACTTTCAATAATCTTGCAGAAGCTATTTCTTGGATACAGTAGTTTATTGAGTGTTGCTTTTACTTTCTAGTGAATTGGGTGAAATATGAAACAACAACAACTACGTATCCCGTGTATTCCCCAAGTTAGCATGGGGAGGATGGTGTGTACACAACCTTACCCCTACCTTGTGAAGGTAGAATGGATGTTTTCGAATAGACCCTCGGCAAAGTAATTCTTATCAAAATTAGTAAGAAAGGATATGGAATAGATACAATGATGAAAATAATGAAGAAAAGAAATAGTAGCAAAAAGAAACAAGTAATAATAAAATCAAAGCATAAAATTGTAGGAGACTACTAATACTACTATTGATATAGAAAACTAGCGCTCGACTAACTATTAATCTTTTACCCTAATCATCAACCTCCATATCCTCCTATTTAAGGTCATAGCCTCTACTTCTCCTAAGGCTCACCGTAGCTAACTTCTCACATCTCCTCACTGACTGTGCATCTCCTCTGCATGTCTGGACCAACTCAACCTTGCCTCTGTTAGGGTGAAATATGAAACAAAGGTAAGTAAATTACAAGTAGGTTTTACTAGGTTGGTCATAATTTGTAGGTGTCTTATTCCTTATGGTAATCTCAACAGGGGGTTGCGTTGTACATAGTGGTATAAATTGAAATGCGGGAATTAAACAAAACAAATAAAAGATAGAATTTAACAAAGTCCGTTAAGAGATTTGAAAGAACACCTGAAACATAAATACTTGATCAAATTGAAACTTAAGTCAACGTAAGCTATAGAAATGATCCCCAAGGGGAAGCAATCCCCTTAAATGCCACTTTTAACAAGTCTCTCGAATCGACAAAGGATTCATCCTTAATACTCTCTCCATCGCAATTTACGCGAATTACTTTGACTTTGCATGGAGTTTAAGAAAGTAAGAAAGACTTTTGAAATTTGTGGTCTAAAATATGTCATAGATATCTACGTGGCTAGAAATCATTTCGTTAAGGGTAAAATGGGCATTTTAAAGTTAATTTGTTACTAAATATAGAAATGTGTCATTCTTTTTGGGACTGATTAAAAACGAAAATAAGTCATATAAAGTGGGACAAAAGGAGTAATACTGTTAAAGGAATCCATACACAATATAAAAGACAAGCTCAAATGAAAGTAAACTGTAACTTATCTATTTAGACCATAAGTAGCTCTTCAAGGACTTGATGTCTACTTGTATGAGCTCTAAATTCTGTGTGCTAATCCACGTCACTGTCGCTTAACCATATGTTTTCTCTATTTTTCCCTTTTGCAGAGATCCCACTTTTGGTGCATTCCAAGAGCACACATAGGTGGTATTTTCCTAAAGAGGCATGGTCCAAGGAGGTGAGAAGGTTGATATGCTGACGAAGTTGGAGAAGAAATCCAAGAAAAAGAAAAAGAATGCCGCCACCGATTATTCGAAAGTGACAAAGGGTGATGCTAAAGCTGTTGAGCATGATTCAAGTTTCAAGGAAGAGAAGCTCTCAATCAGGAAAGAAAGGGACAAGGCAAAGATGAAAACTAAAGCACCTGGAGAAGATGAAGACAGTGACATCAAGAGAAAGAAAGAAAGAGGTGGTGGAAAACAGCGGGGCAAATCCAGTAAAGATGGGTGCGGGGATGCTGTTACAAATGTTTTAAAAAAGAAAAAGAAGTTAAAGAATGAGCAGGAGGCACTGATAATGCACAATGCTAGTTTAGACACCAAAACAATTGCTCATGAAAGTGCTAGCGAAACACAAGAAACTAAGGCAATTGAGACGCTCAGCGAGGGCTCTGGTGGAAATCTTGCAGATAAGGTGAAGAGGAAGAAAAAGAGAAAGGATAAGAGGGAAACAGAGGATGGACAGGTAGATATCGTGGCGGGTGTCATTCAAGGTGATGTTTCAGCTGAAGAGGTGAAGAGGAAGAAAAGGAAAAAGGATAAGAAGAAAAGAGAGGATGGACAGGTAGATATTGTGGCGGGTGTCATTCAAGGTGATGTTTCAGCTGCAGAGGTGAAGAGGAAGAAAAGGAAAAAGGATAAGAAGAAAAGAGAGGATGGACACGTAGATATCGTGGTTGGCGTCATTCAAGATGATGTTTCAGCTATAGATGAGATGAAGAGGAAGAAAAGGAAAAAGTATAAGAGGAATAAAGAGGATGGGCTGGTAGATATCGTGGCTGATGTCATTAAAGGTGATGTTTCAACTATAGAAGAGATGGAAGATATAAAAATAGATGATGGTAATATCAGAAAGAGGAAAAAGACAAAATTAGTACACAATTCTAAAGATCTTACAAGTGAAAAGACTGAAAAAAGAGTGAGATTTTCTGATCATGTACAGTTTTTCCATCCAGTCAGTGATCCAAGCAATGAGAAGCATGAAAATAACAAACAAAAATTACTGTTTGGCAAATATTTCACACAGGAAGAAGATGAAATCGTCAAAGATGCTGTTTATAGATACATAGAGGTATATAATTTGGGCGATGAAGGGTTGCAAAAGGTTTTGAAATGCATATCTTATCCTGAAGTAAGGGGCTGCTGGAAAGAGATAGGAAAGGCTATACCATACAGGCCTTACAGAGCAGTTTATTCTCGTGCACAACGCTTGTTTCGAATGGGGGAGAAGCGTAAATGGACTAAAGAAGAGTATGGGATGGTACGGAAGTTCCAGGGAGAACATGGGAACAACTGGACTGTCTTGGCCGATGAACTTGGGAAACATCCAATTCATGTTGGAAATGCATGGCATAGGATAAAACTGGAAAATCAGAAGAGAGGACAGTGGGATCAGGAGGAAACCCAGAAATTATTTGATTTAGTAAACGCGGATCTGCAATTGAAGCTCTCTGAAGAAAGGAAATCTAAGCATGGGATGTTACGGGATAATATTTGCTGGAGTTCAATTAGTGACAATTTGTCTACCAGAATTTCCCAACATTGCTGCAATAAATGGTACAGACAATTAACATCCTCGATGGTAGCTGCAGGTGAATGGGCAGATACTGATGACTATCGCTTAATTGATGCCCTTTTTGAACTGGACGCAAGCTGTGTAGAGGATGTGGATTGGGACAATCTGCTCTCCCACAGACATGGAGATTTATGTCGAAAAAGATGGAAAGAGATGTTGCGTCAAATTAGTCAACATGAAAGCAAGTCCTTTGCTGCACAAGTAGAAGTGTTAGCTATGAGATACCGCCCTGATTTGGTTGGAGCAAGGGAGGCCTGGGATAGTAAACCACTTGTTCCATGGCATGTTCAACACTCGCATGGACATTTCTGTAGAGAGAGAGATGCTTAAGGAACTAGTATGCACTATTGTCTAAAAACTAGCGCGCCACTTCTTTACTTTATTTCTTTGTCTCATTGCTCTTTAATTTTTGAGAGGCTTATAATACATCTACAAATATTAGTCACTCAGTACATATGCTTGTAGGACGTATTAGGTACTTGTGAAATAGTAGAGGTGCTTGTTCGCTTGGACATCAACATATCCCAAAAAAAAAAGTTCACAGATGTTATGGAAGAGATCCTCTCTTGTCTGGTTGAAAGAAAAGGAAAAGAGCTTTCACAATTCTATGTTGCAAAGGATAGGAAACAGATGGAACAACCTCTCTACCTTGCAAAGGTAGGGGTAAGGTCTGCTAAATCTTACCCTCTCCATACTCCACTTGTGAAATGACACTGCATATGTTGTGTTATTGTTGCTATTGAAGTATCTGTTGTGTACCTGCCTAAAGAAAAGATTACAGAATATTATTAGCATTGCTCCTACTCGTTTATTCAAATGCATATTCATCAATTTTACATTTTTGGAGTAGGTACCTTCCATATACTAGGGGTGGTTTGGTATGCGGGACACAGGATTTATTTTGAACTGTGTGGTTGATGGTATAGTTCATAGTTGTCTGGGAGATGTTCTATAGGAGGTTATAATTATATGTGAGTGCCATATGTTTATAATATTGTTTTAGGTACTTTGTCTTGTGCATTAAGGTTTTGAATTTGATGTATAAAATTTTTCACATGGTATCAGAAGATGAAATTCAGTAAGAGTCCATTTGACTTAGCTGAATTTAAGTAGTAGTTGAAAGGTATCTTTCTCTCTAGTGTTGGAACTGAACATATGAGTAAATAGTTACATGTTTGGATATAAGTGTTGAAGCTAAAAATAAATATTTGAAAATGAATGTATTGTTACAAATAATATTCTTAAGTTTACATTAATATTGATATAAAATAAATATTTTTAGTCGGAGAACACACTGCTCCTAAATAATGTTGGCAGTAAACTGAGTTCAGCTACATGGAAAATCCATCCTTGCTGGACAGATTGAGGATGTATTATGAAACTTTGATAAAGTTGGAGGAGACTAGTCACTACTATTTTCACATTGAAATTTCCGATTGAAAAACTTCGGTGGCTATTCCTATAGATATTTTGACTGAATCTGTGAGAAAAGGAAAAAAATAGTAGTGTTTTTTACATGAAAAAATTATAAAGCTTCCTAGTAATTCAATGAGAGTTTGTTTCCTATCATGCGCTTTTCGCAAGTTGGTTCGATAGGAAATGGGTGGGAAAATCATGTTTTGTAGCACAAATTTTTCCACTAATTCACAGTGGAAAAAGTTCTATGTTTCTAGTAGTGTTTTACATATTTTTCACTATTTGAATATATGGTTTTTGGAAAATTGAGAAGCATCCTTAGTCAAAAGGCATCTTTCCAAGTGGGGACTCTTGAGATTAATGTATGGACAGACTTGAGCCTGTAAAGACAAGATTTTTTTTTGTGTGTGAATGTGTGCGCGTGTGGTTGTTGGCGTTCTGCAGTGATTGGGTTCAATTATTATCAATCCCTGTTACACAGAGTTGAAGCATATGGGTTCGAAATTCTAATTCTTTAAGTTGGTGAGTTCTAAATTAATTATTTATACATATTTACTGAATTTGTTATGACAAATATAAGGTTTATTGTTGGGTTGTACCAAACCCATAATTTGTACTCTAACTCTGCTGTTGCCATGTTACATAGTCTTCCCACTTGGAATTACATTGCTAGTACTGTTTTTGTCTTGTTGTTCACTTTTTCTTTTTGTTCTCAGAACCATTTTTTTTCTTTGAACTGTACAATGGACCTGCTTTCTTCTGTTGTATCTGGTTTTGTTATTGAGGTGGGAAAGTACATGTGTAAATGCATCTATCCTAAGATTGAAAATACCGTCCATTTCTCAGCAAATCTTGAAATTCTAAGGACAGAAATGGAGAAGCTAACAAAATTTAGAGATGATATCAAAGGAAAGGTGGAAGGAGATGAGGGAAAAGACTATAAACCAAAACCAGATGTTCTCAAGTGGATCAAAGATGTTGGCGATCTGGAGAATGAATGGGAAACTATGCAAGAAAGCATTGCAGCAGCTAAGACGCTTACATATAAATGTTGTCCAAATTGCAGTCTTCGCTCGGAAATCTCCACTCAAGCACGGAACATCCGAGATCAACTTTGCAGGCTTAAAGAGGTCGGAGAAAGCTTTGGATCCAATTTAGTGGTAGAAAATTACCAGGTGAAAAAAGTTGAGTACATCCCGGTATCATCGATAAAAGGCCAGCCAGCAGCAACAAGGAATCTCAACAAAATCCTCCAACACTTGGAAGATGATAAGGTATTGCTGGAATTAAATCAAGATTAGTAATCTTAAATTGTTTAGTATTTGGTAGTTGCTAATTTGATTAATTCCTATTTAATTAGATTTTATAGTCAAAATGTTTTTTAGCCAAAAATTGATTCTTTTCTTCTATTATAAATATGGGTGCTACTGCTTCTTTTCTTAAGGAGGATAAGAGGAGATTAAGTTAACAAATTTGAGATCAAGAGATTGTGACTGAATGATCAAAGCCTAACACGTCCTTGCTTCTCAACTTTTCTGAATTTCTTCTATACACCCACTGTTGCATCTTTCACTTTGTGGGTAAATTATTTTTGGGTATTTGAATCCTTTCAGGTATGCATCATTGGTGTGTGGGGTACAGGAGGAGTCGGGAAAACAACATTGGTGAATAATCTGAATAATGAGCTCCTAAAGACCAATATGTCAAAGTTTAAACTGTCTTTTGGTGTTGTGATATGGGTTACAGTGCCTAAACCACCAATAGACATCAGAATGGTTCAAGCACAAATTGCAAATAGATTAAACCTAAAGATTGATAATGACGGAAGTGTAAAAAGCAATGCTAGCAAAATCTATCAAAGGCTCAAGGAAGAAAAGAGTTTCCTTCTCATACTAGATGATGTTTGGGAAGCTGTAAATTTGGATCATGTTGGTGTACCCCAACCTGAAGATACCGCAAGAAGCAAGGTAATTATAACTTCTCGTTCTTTGGATGTTTGTAATCAAATGAAAATAGACACTGAAATGAAGGTTTACACATTGGATGAGAATGAATCTTGGCAACTGTTTGTCAAAAATGCGGGATATGTTGCCTATCTGGATCATATTCAACTATTAGCAAAGGAAATTGCGCGAGAGTGTGGTGGTTTACCTTTAGCAATCACTGTTTTTGGAACATCTATGAGAGGGAAGACAAGGGTCGAGCTCTGGGAAGATGCTTTGAAATCACTTAGAATGTCCGAACCTCATAACAAAGATGTACAAGATAAGGTTTACAAGGTCATAAAGTGAAGTTTTGATTCTTTAGAATCTCAGGATGTTGAATTATTCTCGGAGCAAAGAAGCAAGCATGTGAACAAAAAGAGAGGTGACATTCGAAATTGTTTCTTGTATTGCTCCTTATATCCAGCGGCTATTTCAACAGATGATCTCATACATAGCTGGTGGGTAGAGGGGATCCTCGGTGAACATGACACATATGAAGAAGCTCTCAACCGGGGAATCACAATGATTGAGAGTCTTAAAGATGCCTGCTTGCTAGAAGCCCATCAGATGGATTGTGTGAAGATGCATGATGTGGTTCGTGATGTATCTAAATGGATAGATAATTCCTTTGGGATAACTGAGATTTCACAAATTGAAGGGTCAGCTTCTGTGAAGAGAATATTTTTCATAAGCAAAGGAATTCAAAGTCTACCTGATAACTTCACAGAATACCCTGAGACAACATCTTTACTATTGCAAGACAATTATAGCCTTAAGGAAATTCCCCATGAACTCTTTCTAGCATTTCCAGCACTAAGAGTTCTGAATCTGAGTCAAACTGGTATCGGAACACTGCCTTCTTCCATCAATAGTTTATGTAAACTACGTGCTCTAATACTACGAAATTGCCGCATGTTGGGAGAGTTACCACCTATTGGTAATCTTTGCAATTTGCAGTTGCTCGATTGTGATAATACAAGGTTACATAGTCTGCCGCAAGGAATGGATAAGTTGACAGATCTGAGGCTATTAAATCTGCCTGTAAATGATTTTCAGGAGAGCATCAGCCAAGGATTTTTCCTCAAATTACCTAGGATTGAAATGTTAAATATGCTGCCGAGTAAAATGAGATACTTTTTCCCGGTAAACAGATCATTAGAAAGAAGAGGGTGACTCTTGTTGGACCAACGTCTCTTGATGAGATATCATCTCTACACAATCTGACTTCTCTTTTTGTTAGTTTCGATAGCTCATCGATTTTCAATAGAGACCACACCTGGATGAAAAAATTGAAAAGATTTCACATTGAAATTGGGGAAACTTCAGCGGCAGTACCATTTAACAAGTCAACAAACATGATAAGCGTCTCCCATTGTGAAACTTCCTGTAACGAAGAGCTCTCAGGCATGTTGCAGTTTGCTTCACATATGTACTTGAAAGACTGCATGGGTCTCAGCAAGTTGATTGCGAACAAGAGTTTTAATGGATTAAAATCACTATACATTAGTGCTTGTTATTGTGATTTCGGACCAGTGGGAGAAGCAAATGGACAGTTTGACCCTCTGCCAAATCTGGAACATCTCCGCCTCGACAGCATAGATAATTTAAAGAGTGTTTCTGATTTCGGTCAGCTTCTGGGTCTAAGATTTTCTAAATTACGCCAATTGTATATATCCTTTTGTGATAGTTTAACATGTCTTTTCAACGTTGGTGGATCTTTTTCTGTACCCAAGCACTTGAAAGAAATTACAGTTGTCCATTGTGAACAGCTGGCAGAGTTATTTGTGCAATGCGGCTCTAGTCAGACGACACTTGTCAACTCAGAAATTCCAAGAGTCCAAAAGTTATGGTTGAGCGACTTACCAAAATTAGGAACGCTGGGGGAGCCCCAGAGTATGTGGGAACACCTGGAGGAACTTACCTTACAAGGTCCCGATTCAAACCTTCTAAGGAAGTTGCCTCTCTCTATTCAAACCTCCAACAACATCAAACTAATAGAAGGAAGAGCAGCATGGTGGAGCCAACTGGAGTGGGATGACGACAACTACAAGACAAATTTAGAGCATTGTTTCATGGAATCCTACTGGTAGAAGGATCAAAGTTGATGTTACTTCCCCTGCTTTTCAGGTGAAAATGCCTTTAGTACTATACTTGATTATTTGTCCTCTTGCATCCTTTTTTATAGACCTAATTTTGATTCTTCATTCAATAAGGGCTTTAGACTCGCTCTTAGCTTTACCTCAAAAATATATGCTTTACATAAAAAAGATCGAGGGTTTGTGGGGAATGAGGAAATCTTTTTCCAGAATATATTATTTTGAAAAATATTTTCCTTGGAAATGTTTTTCATTGTTGGTTAGATAGCAGTATTATGACGGAAAGAGACAAACACGAAAACAGAGAAAATAAAGAACACCAAATTTAATGTGAAAAAATCATTCAAATCAAAGGTAATAACTATGGGATCGCAGAGCTCCAAGCAGCTCCACTATAAGAGAGTTACAAATATTCTCCAAATATGGCTTGCCAAACACGGAGAATCACAACATCAACAAAAATAAATAGAGAGAAACCACCCAAAGAGAGCTGCTATTTGGGACTTGAAACCAAATGCTGCTGACTTTCGAATCTGATCTCCACCATTCAAATCAAGGACCAAGATGTGAGGAACAATTAGTCAAAATTTTAGCAAACAGTGAATGAGTTGGAAAATGTGATTTTAAGGTGGATGCAGCAAGAAGAATCCTTTTCTTTTCTTTTCTTGGTGAAAAATCTCTCAAAAACTACTGTTATGTGCTAATGTCTTTTAAAAACAAATACCAATGAGCATAAATCTTTCAAGTAGTCCTATTTACAGATAAGGAGTGAATCTTTGAACTCAGACATGAGAAATTTTTATGTTTTTAAAAAAAAAATGGAATTTACATATTTGAAAACTACCAATAGTTGACACTAGCATAAGTGGTTTATCATTCAAATGTTATCGTGATCCAAGGTTATTGCGTATGACTGCTTTGTTCAATTTAAAAAATGATTATATGCTCTGCCAGAAAAGCAAGATAAGACTGCGTATAAAATACCTTTGTGGTGGGGCCCTTTTCTGGACCTTGCGCGTAGCGGGAACTTTAGTGCACCGGGCTTGCCCATTATATGCTTGAGACAATAGAATACAAGTTGTATTGCTTTTCTTTTACTTATCGCAGGTCTTATCCAGTCTGTTGAGCTTGACTTCTTGTTGCTTAAAAACCAGAGGAAGGAACTTGCCGCACCAGAGATACAGAGTTTCGAGCTAAAGTTAATCAGTGAATTTTGCTGTGATGTATTTCCGTTCAAACATCTTTGGTGTTCCGTGCCGATAACTGTTCCTTGTTTGTACTAACTTTTGCTGTGTGTTTCTCATCTTTTGATGCTTCACTGTACACCAAGTAATTTCTTGTTTAGGTTGGTGTAATGTGATCATCTTGTTGATATGTAATGAATTGGTGCTACTTCTGTGTTTAAACATTAGAAATTTAGCACATCTTCTTGATTTTCTCCAGGTTTGTTAATATATTTGACACCTCTCTACAAGAAGTTAATGATCATAAGTATTAAACTTTATGGAGACTGAAAAAGTGAAAATCACTTGGAAAAATAGAAGTCACATATTTTCAAAGTTCATACCCTATAGGTACAATATACACCAAAACAACTTTCTGGTTTTTGCAAGGAAAATCTATAACTCTTTATCATTTCATAACCAATTGATGTTAGTCATTGTTTTAAATGTTGTGTACCTCCATTATCTAAAACAGTACGGAAGGAGAGCGCAAAACTGTAACGTGAAATGTGATTGTGATGCTATGAGGGATTAGGCAATTTTTCAGTTTTTCGTAGTGGTAACCTATGGATCCGGAGGTGTCGGGGCTCTAGGTCCATTTTTCTCAAAATAATTCATGTACCCATCCGTAATGAGCTTGCCAAGTGTTCCAGTAGGCCTGGTGGCATCAGACGGCGCCTGGTAGCATTTTATGGGCTTCGAAACATAAATCAGGCAATTTTCTCAGCTTTTTTATGAGTACTAGCCCACATAAATCAGGCGATTTTGGAAGTTTTCGTGGATGTTAGCCCACGGTTCCTGACGATGCCCGGGGACCGGGGCTAACTTTTCCAAAAAATTATACCGAGGGGTCTGTAACGATCCAAGTAAGAGGCCCAGGTGGCCCGCCAGGGTTGGATATGGCTTGGTAGTATTTTAAGGGCCAAAGAACAAGAAACAGACGATTTAGGCAAATTTTCATGGATGTTAGCGCACGGTTCTTGGCGCTGCCCGAGGCTCGGGGCCAACTTTCCAAAAAAATCATATCGAGGGGTCTGTAACGAGTCAGGCAAGAGGCCCAGGTAGCCCTCCTGGGTTGGATATGGCCTGGTAATATTTTATGGGCCAAGGAACAAGAAACAGGTGATTTGACAGTTTTTCGTGGGTGTTAGCCCACGGTTCATGGCGCTGCCCGGGGCTTAGGGTCAACTTTCCCAAAAAATTAAATCGAGGGATCTGTAACGAGCAAGGTAAGAGGCCCAGGTGGCCCGTCGAGATTGGATATGGCCTGGTAGTATTTTAGGGGCCAAGGAACAAGCGATTTGGGTAATTTTTAGTAGGTGTTAGCCCACGGTTCCTGGCGTTGCCCGGGGCTCGGGGCCACCTTTTCCAAAAAATTATACCGAGGGGTTTGTAACGATCCAAGTAAGAGGCACAGGTGGCCCGTCGTGGTTGGATATGGCTTGGTAGTATTTTAAGGGCCAAACAACAAGAAATCGGCGATTTGGGCAATTTTTCGTAGGTGTTAGCCCACGGTTCCTGGTGCTGCTCGGGGCTCGGGGCCAACTTTCCTAAAACATTATACCGAGGGGTCTGTAACAAGTCAGGCAAGAGGCCTAGGTAGCCCGCCAGGGTTGGATATGACCTGGAAGTATTCTATGGGCCAAGGAACAAGAAACAGGCGATTTGGATAATTTTTCGTGGGTGTTAGCCCATGGTTCCTGGCGCTGCCCTGGGCTCGGGGCAAACTTTCACAAAGAATTATACCGAGGAGTCTGTAACGAGCTAGGAAAGAAGCCCAGGTGGCCCGCCGGGGTTGGATATAGCCTGGTAGTATTTTATGAGCCAAGGAACAAGAAACAGGAGATTTGGGCAATTTTTCGTGGGTTTTAGCCCACGGTTCTTGGCGCTGCCTGGGGCTCGGGGCCAACTTTCCCAAAAAAATACACCGAGGGGTCTATAACAAGCCAGGCATGAGGCCCAAGTGGCCCTCCAGGGTTGGATATGGCCTGGTAGTATTTTATGGGTCAAGGAACAAGAAACAAGCAATTTAGGCAGTTTTTCGTGGGTATTAGCCCACGGTTCCTGGCGCTGCCCGGGGCTCGGGGCTAACTTTCCCAAAACACTATGCCGAGGGGTATGTCACAAGCCATGCAAAAGGCCCAGGTAGCCCGCCAGGTTTGATATGGCCTGGTAGTTTTTTATGGGCCAACGAACAAGAAATAAGCGATTTGGGTAGTTTTTCGTGGGTGCTAGCCCACGGTTCCTTGCGTTGCCTGCGGCTCAGGGCCAACTTTCCCAAAATATTATACCAAGGGGTTTGTAATGAGTCAGGCAAGAGGCCAAGCTGGCTCACCGGGGTTGGATATGGCCTAGTAGTATTTTATGGGCCAAGGAATAAGAAATAGGCAATTTGGGCAGTTTTTCATGTGTGTTAGCCCACAGTTCCTGGCGCTGCCAAGGGGTCGGGGCCAACTTCCCCAAAAAATTATACCGAAGGGTCTGTAACGAGTCAGGCAAGAGGCCCAGGTAGCCCTCCGTGGTTGGATATAGCCTGGTATATTTTATAGGCCAAGGAACAAGAAATAAGCAATTTGGGAAATTTTTTATGGGTGTTAGCCCACGGTTCCTGGCGCTGCCCGGGGCTAGGGGTCAACTTTCCTAAAATTTTATATCGAGGGGTCCGTAATAAGTCAGGCAAGTGACCCTGGTGGCCCGTCGTGGTTGGATATGACCTGGTTTTATTTTATGGGCCAAGGAATAAAAAACTGGCGATTTCTGTAGTTTTTCGTGGGTGTTAGCCCACGGTTCCTGGCGCTGCCTGGGGTTCGAGGCCAACTTTCCCAAAAAATTATCCCGAGGGGTTTGTAATGAGCTAGGAAAGAGCCACAACTGGCTTGCTGGGGTTGTATATGGCCTGGTAATATTTTATGGGCTAAGAATAAGAAACAGACAATTTGGGAAGTTTTTCGTTGGTGTTAGCTCACGGTTCCTGGCGATGCCGGGGCTCGGGTCCAACTTTCTCAAAAAATTATACCGAGGGGTTTGTAACAAGCCAGGGAGGAGGCCTAGGTGGCTTTCCAGGGTTGGATATGTCTTGGTAGATATTTATGGTCCAAGAAACTAGAAACAGGCTATTTGGTTAGTTTTTTGTAGATGTTAGCCCACGGTTCCTGGCGCTTCCCGGGGCTCGGGGTCATCTTTCCCACAAAATTATATAGATGGGTCTGTAATGAGTCAGGCAAGAGGCCCATGTATCCCGCCGGGGTTGGATATGACCTGGTAGTATT
>JBCEWC010005042.1:0-25810 GCA_038996855.1 Solanum aculeatissimum | reverse complement strand
AAAGGGTTAGGGTTCTTAGGATCTTCAAGGATGAAAGAGGATCCTTGAATCAAGTCCCACATACCTTAATTCCACTATCAATAAGCAAAGCCAAACTTAGTCAACGTCTTCTTCCCCAAATTCTACAAGCTTACTTCAATGGAGGCTAAGAGAGTCTTAGAATATTAAGAATGAGTGTAGGAGAGTTTGAATGGATGAATGAGGGCTTGGGGAATGTTTTAGGGTTTTAGGAGACCTTAGGGTACCAAAAAGGGGCTTAAGAAAATGTTAAATTACGAAAATACCATTAATAAAATGTAACTTTCCAAGACTAAGCAGAGTAAAATGGAAGCTACAGTGCCCGTTTCACTGTACACGAGCTGTTCAAGCCACCATAAACCAACACTTAGACAAATTTTCAGCGCGAACTCTCCGAGGATTTTCTGTAACACTTCACGAACAACTTGATGGACCGTCTGGGGTATGAATGGTCATGTGAGGGTCCCGTGAACCAATACATAGTACCCTAAACACGTCCATGGCTTGGACTAGCCACTGTCCAACTTGACGGGACAGTGGACGAGCCGTTTAGGCTCTCACGAGCTTTCCAAGGTAACGTGGTCCTATACTTGGATTAGGGGTGGTTCCAGGCCCCTCCTAGCTCAATGTAACACTTGAAGATACCCTAGAAGAGCCGTGCAAATTTTCAAGGCTCGTGGCCCTGTCCTTGGCCACTTTTCTGAGCCTATCTCCAACATCTTCCGAATTTCTGACAGCCACACTGTTTGGGCCATATCTCCCTTATACGAACTCCAAATTGAGTGAAATAAGTTGTGTTGAAACGCTAACTCAAAGAGATTCAATTTTATATATAGTAGCCCATATGGTTCATCCCACATCAAAAGTTATGACTGTTTTAAGTAAGCTGCCAAAACTGTCCCTCTAGGCCACCAACTAGCCCAATTTGCATTCGGCCACTTAAACTCAACCCATGGCTACCAAAACTCAACCATGACCATTAGTATATCATATAGATATTTCGAAAATTTTTGGGTTGTTACACCAAGCCTCTCCTCCACTATCTATAGAGGTTAACGAGGATCAAATTCCTCCCATACAACAAGAAGAAGGATTTACCCATGTGGAGTACCCAGCATCCTATACAATGTTAGCCCAAGTATTGGCCAACCAAGAAAACCAAAATGTTGCACTTCCTCCTAGAGGACCTTCACCGACAGCAAGAGTCTGGGACTTTATGAGGATGACAACCAAAATACCATGGTTCCAAAGTTGATAAAGACCCGATGAAATTCATTGATGAGGCATATAAAATTGTCTCCATGATAGGGGTCCCATCAGATTAAAAGGCTTAGATAGTGGCCTATCAAGTCAAAGGTGTGGCAAAAGTTTTGTATGATCAATGGATTGATGAAAGGGGTGAAGGAGCGGGCCAAGTTGTGTGGGAAAAGTTCAAAGGAGATTTTTGGATAGGTTTTTCTCGTTAAATCTAAGGGATGCAAAGGTGCAAGAATTCATCAGCTGGAAGCAAGGGTACATGAGTGTGAGGGAATACTCCCTTAAATTTACAAAACTTTTCAAGTATGCATCATTCATGGTGGTGGACCCATGGGCTAGGATGAGCAAATTCATCTTCCGAGTGTCGGATTTGGTATCCAAGAAATGGAAGACCACATTACTTATGAAAGAGATGGAACTTTCCATTTGATGACATATATAGAGAAAATTGAAGAAGAAAAGTTGAGGGAGCGTGCTAGGGAGTCCAAGAGGGCTCGAAGGAATGGTGGTTGATTCTCTCACCAAAGGAGTGGTGGCAATGGAAAATTTCAAGGTGTCCAAATTCAAGTGGGAAATGGGTCAACCAACACTACTACTCCTCGATTCAACAGACTAAGGGGAAATCCCAAAGCCACAAACTCCCAATTGTCCTAAGTGTGGAAATCCCCACAAATAGGAGTGCTTAGCTAACTCCAATGCATGTTTCAAATGTGCCAACCCGAGTCATCATGCCAAGGATTGTAGAAACAGTGGTGCTAGGCCTCAAGGACAAGGTGGACAAGCTCAAAGTGCTCCAAGAGCCAACCGGTTTTATGCTTTGCATGCCCACCAAGAGGTGGAAAAGACTTCATACATGATTACTGGTATGTTTAAAATTTATGGCTTTGATGCATATGCGCTATTAGATCTGGGAGATAATTTATCCTTTATAACTCTATTTCTTGCAAATAGATTTCATGTTTGCCTCGAAGTCCTAAATGAGCCTTTTGAATTTTGTGATCCCGCGGGAGAGTTTGTTGTTGTACAAAGAGTCTACAGAAATATTTCTGTGTCAGTTTTGCATAAATTTGTTCCTTATGACTTAATATAGCTTTCTATGGTTGATTTTGATGTCATACTTGGGATGTATTGGTTGCACTTTACCCACTCTTCTATTGATTCTCGAACACATAGAGTCAAATTTAAATTCCCAAATGAGTCCATTCTTGAGTGGAAGGGTAGTCGTTCTTCATGTAGAGGTTGGTTTGTCTCTTGTCTTCAAGCTTAGGAAATGATCTCTAAGGGGTAAATATATCATATAGTTAGGGTTAGAGATGTCACTTCCAAATTGCCCTCTCTTGAGTCGGTCCCTATTGTAAATGAATTTCCCAATGTCTTTCCAAAATAGTTACCTAGTGTTCCCCCCAAAAGATAAATAGACTCTAGCATAGACCTCTTGCTTGGGATTCAACCTATCTCCATTCCTCCCTATATAATGGCAGTGGCAGAATTAAAGGAACTAAAAGAGCAATTGAAGGACTTTTTGGAAAAGGTCTTCATTAGACCAAGTAGTTCTACATGAGGGCCCCTAGGTTTTTTGTAGGAAGAAAGGTGGATCACTCCGAATATGCATAGACTATTGGAAACTCAACAAGTCATCATTAAGAACAAGTATCCACTCCCAAAGATAGATGACTTATTTTATCAATTACAAGGATCCAAGTATTTTTCCAAGATTGACTTGCGGTCCAGGTATCACCGACTAAGGGTAAGGGAAAGTGACATCCATAAAATGGATTTCCAGACAAAGGATAGATATCAAATTTATGGTAATGTCTTTTGACCTAACTAATGCACCGAAAATATTTATGGATCTTATGAATAGGATATTCAAACCCTATCTTGACATGTTCATGGTGATGCTTATTGATGAAATCTTGATCTACTCTCGGAGTAAAGAAAAGCATATAGAGTATTTGAGGGTGGTCTTGCAAACTTTCAGGGAAGAGAAATTATTTACTAAGTTAGACAAATGTGAGTTTTGGTTGAAATAAGCTGCTTTCCTTGGGCCTGTGGTATTGGGTGATGAAATCACATTTGATCCTAAGAAGATGGAGGAGGTGAGAAATTGGCCTAGGCCATTGACTCCTTCAGACATTAGGAGTTTCTTGGGCCTAGTAGGATACTATAAACGTTTTGTTGAAGGTTCATCCCTTTTGTCACCTTTGACTAGGCTGACTCAGAAGAAAGTAAAGTTCAAATAGAAGAATGAGTGTGCAAAGTGTTTTTAAGCATTGAAAGATTGGTTGACTTTGGCTCTAATTTTGACTTTGCTAGAGGGTAGCGACGGGTTTGATGTTTATTTTGATTCCTTAAGAATTGGTTTGAGATATGTGTTGATGCAACATGGTAAGGTGATCACCTATGCTTCAAGGAAGTTAAAGGAGCATGAAAAAAAACTATCTATCACATGATCTTGCACTTGCAATCTTCGTATTTTCATTAATGATATGGCGTCATTATTTGGTACGGGTTCATGTTGATATTTTCATTGATCATAAGATCCTTTGACATGTGTTTGCCCAATGGAACCTCAACCTAAGGCAAATGATATGGCTAGAACTTCTCAAAGATTATGAGTGTGAAATATCACCTGGGTAAGTCTAATGTGGTATCCACCACACTTAGTAGGGTGTCCATGGGTAGTGTGTCACATTTAGAAGATGATCGAAAAAGGGAGTTAGCAAGAGAAGTTCATAGGTTTGCTAGGTTGGGGGTAAAATTGAGTAATGTTGGCAATGTTAGTGTGATGGTACTAAATGGCTCCGAGTCTTTATTGATTGAGGATGCCAACTCAAAGTAAGATTTGGATCCCTCCTTAGTAGAATTGAAGTCCTTAGTGAAGAAAGGAAAGATAGAGGTCTTCATACAAGGGGGAGATAGGGTGTTTCGTTACTAAGGGAGGTTATGTGTTCTGGATGTTGATGGATTGAAGAGTTTGATATTACAAGAAGCTCACAATTCATCTTATTCTATTCATCTTGGTTCTATTAAAATGTATAGAGTCTTGAGAAAAGTGTATTGGTGGAATGGAATAAATAAGGAAATTGCCAAGTTTTTGTTTAAATGCTTCGATTGAAAACAAGTCAAGGTTGACCATCAAAGGCTAGGTGGTGATAACTCTTGAAAATATGACTTTTATAATGCTTTAAACATAGGATTTTTGTGAGTTCTCAAGTAATTTTGTTGATTTGATGTTTGTTTTGTGTTAATTTGCAGGAAAACAAGTAAGGCATGTAAATTTGGATGGAATGTAGGAAAATTAGTGAAAAAGAGTCAAACTGATATTGTACAGACAATTCCACGCCCTGTGCACCACTTCACAAACCGTGGAAGTGATTGTGAGTTGTCCATGGAGAATAAGCTGAGTAAAATTACCAAGTGAGGGTCCATGGACACTCTCACAGATCGTTAGCATCTTCACAGACTGTGGAGTCAGTCATGACCCTACACTTGGAGTGAAAAATTGAAGATGAAGCACCCTTTGAGGATGAAGGCTAAGGCAGGTTCCATGGACCCTTTCATGGGCCATGAAACCTTTCGTAATTTGCATAAGTTACCATAGAAAAGTTACGTAACTTGGGAATTATCATAAACAAATTGGCAAACTCGTGAAAGTGGAAGTCCATGGAACTCTCTATGGGTAGTAGACGACACCATCGACCATGGTGATGGTCATAAAAATGAAGACTTGAAATTGGCATGGAGAATTAGAAAAGGCAAGGTTCACGGGTCGTAAACCTCACCACGGCTCGTGGATGATATCATGGAATGGGGCTCAGAGAAGAAAAGCCAAAGTGAAGTACCATGGACCAGTTCAGGGTCTGTGAAATATGTCACGAGCTAACTATCTGTGGTCTATGCCACCTTTTGTTTTCCTATTTTAATTAGGATTAGGTTTTTCCCATGTATAAATAGGATTTTTTATATTTCATTTATTTTTATTGTCGACTGTTGGACAACATGTAAGAAGAAGAACATAAACTTAACACCTACTTTGAACAGAAAAATCATCTTTTGTATCGTTTAATCAAGATTTTGGATTTGTGATTCTTCTATCTAACATTGTAAGTGATTTTTACCACGAATTATTCATCTATTTTTGGGTTATTTTCATTATTTGTGTTTAGCTAAACTGAAAAATTGGGTTGTGGGAACCATGACACAATAAAAAGTTAAGCAAATGCTTAGAGTGAACTCCAGTGAGCAAATAACATGTATTATGATTGTCTTCATCTACATTTTTTTCTTGATGAGTCGATGCATTGAGAACTTGCCTTTATTTATTACTTATCTAGTGCAATGTATTAATTTGGAAAAGATAATCATAACTAGGATTCGAGAGAATAAATTCTCATCTAACTTACTTGAGCCCGCGAGGGGAAAGTACCTAGAAATCTAAAGTGAGGGTTAACATGAGATACATTCTGAGTCTGAGAGGAGAGGAATGAAATGCTTCTGACAAGGACCGAGAGGTGAATTGGAATCTACTTAGCTCACTAGATTTACATGTATTGAACAAAGGAGTAGTCTGAGTGTGTACCGCCTGATGAGTTGTTGGTCATGGGGAACACAATTCTAGCTTAATTCTTATTCTGTACACACCAACATGTCATACTAGTTTTGTTCACTAGTTATTGTTATACATTACAACAAAAACCCCTAATTTACTTTATGCATTATTATTTTCGGAAAGTAGTAGCTCCAGTTGAAAAGTAATAGTTGATAGACTTATTTCAACCTATTCCCTGTGGGATCAACCCCGACTCTCTGTTGGGTAATTAGATTGCTAGTGATCGTCTATATTTCTTACGACAAGTGTATTTGAACGTTATCAAAAATGGTATTGTTGTTGGGGAATACGACTTTGAAGTACATCTATTAGTTATCTTTTCAGTTGTAGTTTTATTTCCTAATTTTACTTTTATTTTGTGTTTTTGCTTTTGTAGGGAACCCAGTTTTGTATGTCAAACACCCAAATCAAGGGAGGATCACTCATTTCTTACGATCCTGAATTGATAAAATCAATCCACAAAATGAATGCCCAAGAGTGTAAAGCATAATGGTTGAGAGAACTGCATGACCAAAATAACAGAAATAAAGAGGCCATGTTGATAATCTAGATGATGATGAGGGAGTGGTGCCACCAACACCTAGGCCATCTGGCCCTCAAAAACCATGAGTCATGCACAATGATGATGATGGTGTTGGGTCTATGGGTGAGATAGTCCTTCCCCCATTGTCCCTAGGTGTCAAGTTTACCATCTCGAGCACCATTCTTCAGATTCTCACTTTGAAAGGATTTTTCAGCAGAGCAACAAGTGATGATGTGAACCAACATCTCATAAACCTTATTTCTACATGAAAATTATTTGAGATTCCTGGTCTTAGTCAGCCAACTATCCATTTGAGATTGTTCTCGTTGTCTTTGACAAGTGAGGCAACAAAGTGGATGAATGAGCTTCCTTAGGATTAGCTTCGTACCTAGAGAGAGTTGAAAGATTCATTTCTGGAAAGATTCTTCCTATCATAAAGGATGCTAAAAATCAAAGATGTGATTGGTACATGAGACATATTAGAGATTTGGCAGAAATTTAAACAATGTTCCAACCACAATCTCACTGATGATCACTTGAAGAAGGTCTTCTACAAACCCTGCAATTTTGTGACCAAACCAATCATTGATGCAGTGTGTGGAAGATTATATATTGCCAAAACATTCTCAAATACCAGTGATTTTAGATCAGGAAGCTAAGAACAATAGCGCATGGCACACTAGAGATAGGGATTGTTCTAGATTTATTTTTAGATGACTGCAGAGCAAAGGAAGACGAAAGAAAGCATGACCAAGACATAGGTCATATGCGGACACAAATAGATTTGTTGACCAAATGATTATTAGGTGGAGGGTTAGAAAAATTTAAAGTCGTAGACACCTCCGTCACGTATGATGAGCCAGATTTTGATTTTGATGAGGAGCCTAAGTTTTTGAATATCTAAGGGGGTTGTCGGACATACAACTCTGGAAACCAAGGTCGGAACTATGGATGTGATAATCACTATCACCGGCTCATAAATCGCGACCAGGGAAATTGGTAAAAAAAAAGGATAACTACAAGAGTGACTGGATTGGAGCATATGTGCCACCCATGAATAGAGAACACTCAAGTAACAGTGGTGATAGTTCGAAATTGGAGGAAATAATGGCTAAACACCTCCAAAAAGTTGAATCCACAATGGCAGGGGTACAAGACATCCATGGAGATATGACTAGTATAAGTCAACTATTAGTCTCTCATTCCACTTCAATTAAACAATTGGTACATCAGATGGGGCAATTATCAGTCACACTAAGTCAGAGGAAGTTTGTATCACTTTTTTGCGACATGGTCCAAAAACCTAAATAGGATGGCCACTGTATAAATGAGACTATCAGGAGCTCTAATATAATTTCTAACCCTATTCTTATAGGTGATGCAGGTGTTGATAATGATGATAGCAAAGTTCAATACCTAGCTGATGATGAGGCCGAAGGGTTAACAAGTGCAGTGAATAAGGTAGGGACCACTAGAGGTTCTGAGGAGACCAAACCAAAAGTTGCAAATCCTTTGCTATTTATTTTGAGGCCACCACCAAAATTCCCATAGATGTTAAAGAAAAAGGGTTAGAATAACATGTTTCAAAAGTTTCTATCTATGCTGAAGGAATTGTCTATGAACATCCCTTTATTAGAGGAACTTGAATAGATTTTGAGCTATGCTAAGTTCACGAAGGACTTTGTCACCAAAAAATGGTAAGTCATAGTTGAGCCTCCGAATAACCTTCATCACTATAGTGTTATTGCTATAAGGTTCTTGGTAGAAAAGAGGAAAGATATAAGAGCCTTCACAATTCCACACACCATTGGTGCCTATGATTTTGTATGGGCCTTATGTGATCTGGGAGCTAGCATTAATTTGATACTGCTAGCCATTTACAAATAATTGGGATTAAGAGCCCCCACACTTATGTCTATTTTGTTACTTATGGCAGATAGGTCAGTGAAGAGACCCGTGGGGTTCCTATATGATAAGCTTGTTTTGTTTGAGTGGGCAAATTTATCATCTCAGTAAACTTTGTCATTCTGGACTTCTAGGTGGATAATAAGGTCTCCATCATCATTGAAAGACCATTTTAACCACTGTAAGAGCCTTGGTCGATATGGAACGTGAGGAGCTTACATTTTGCCTAAATATTGAGGAAGTAAAGTTTAATGTGTGTTCATCTATGAAGATACCCAAGGATGTCACAGTAATGTCAATTATTGATGTTGATGGTGCATGCATTACTATGGTCCCTATAGAGGAGAGGTTGAGTATAGAGCTATTGGCAGTGGTGATCATGAATTTTGTAGAGGATAGAATTGAAGGGTATGATAAGACTATTCATGCATTGCAAGGTATGGGGTCCAAACCTTTACCCCTTAGAAGTTAGATCTGGATTTGAAAAACATATCAAATCCGCCTGCCAGGCCATCCATAGAGGATCCCCCTGTAATGGAACTTAACGAGTTGCCACAACACTTGAGGTATGAAGTTTGGGTTCTAACAATACTCTTCCAGTCATTGTTGTTACAGATCTTCAAGTGGAGCAACATACAACATTGTTGGGGGTCGTCCAAAGGTTTTAAAAGCCTATTGGTTGGACCAAAGCAGATATCATTAGGATTCCTCCTGGAGTATGTACGTATAAAATAAAGATGGAGAAAAATTATTTCCCAAGCATTGAGCACCAGCGAAGGCTAAACCCACTTATGCAAGAGGTTGTAAAGAAAGAGATAATAAAGTAGCTAGATGCAGGGGTCATATACCCAATCTCAGATAGCAGTTGGGTGAGCTCAATGCATTGTGTCCCCAAGAAAGGTTGCATGACTATAGTAGCACACAAAAAGAATGAGTCGGTCCAATTGCGATTGGTAACTGGTTTGCATGTCTGTATGAATTATAGGAAACTGAATAGATGGACCTTGAAGGATCACTTCCCCATGCACTTTATCGACCAAATGTTAAATAGATTGGTAGGCCCAGGGTGGTACTATTTCCTGGATGGGTATTCGGGCTACAATCAAGTTTCCATACCACATGAAGTCGAGAAAAATATCACATTCACATGCCCTATAGGACTTTGCTTTCATGCAGATGTCATTTGGGATTTGTAATGCTCTAGCTACTTTTCAACATTGTAGGATGTCAATCTTATCCGACATGGTCGAAGAAATCCTTGAGGTATTTATATATTACTTCTTTGTAGTGGGTGATACTTTTGATGACTGTCTTCTCAATCTTAGCAGTGCCCTATAGCACTGTGAAGAAGCAAACTTGGTCCTGACTTGGGAGAAGTGTCATTTTATGGTCAAGGAAGGAATAGTTTGTGCCATAAGATCTTTGACAAACGAATAGAGGTGGAAAAGGATAAGATTGATGTTATTGAGAAATTTCCACATCCCATCTCTATGAAGGGGGTCCAGAGCTTCTTAGTGCATGAGGTCTTCTACCACCAATTTATAAAAGGCTTCTCCAAAATTGCACACCCAATGTGAAAATAGTTGGAGAAAGATGCCAAGTTTTACTTTGATGATGTATTCTTATAGGCTTATACCACCCTAAAGGCCAAATTGATCTCTACACCTCTGATAGTGGCACCAGATTGGTCTACGCCATTTGAAGTCATATGTGATGCCACTGGAATTGATATGGGTGTTGTGTTGGGGCAAAAGCACAACAAGTTTTTTTTACCCCATATACTATGCCAACAAGAATATGAATGAGGCCCAAAGGAATTATACAGTATTGAGCAAGAAGGTTTGGCTATGTTTTATGCCTTTGATAGGTTTCAGGTCTATCTTCTAGGTACAAAGTTGATAGTGCACACCGACCATGCAACTTTGAGATATCTGGTGGCCAAGAAAGATGCTAAGCCCAAATTGATCAGATGGGTTCTCCTATTTCAAGAGTTTTACTTTGAGGTCTAAGATAGAAAAGGAAGTGAAAACCAAGTAGTCAATCATTTGTCCAGACTGGAGGATGAATCGAGAGGTAATAATATGTTACATATTGATGATTCATTTCTAGATGAACAGGTATAAGTCGCTTATGTTGATCTTATTCCTTGGTTTGTTGATTTTACAAATGATCTAATTAGTGATATTATGCCTGAGGGCCTCACCTTCCATCAGATGAAGAAGTTTCTTCATGATGTTGGTAGGTACTTTTGGGACGAGCCTTTCTTGTTCAGGATATGTGCAGACAATGTTATCTGGCTATGTATACCTGAGGCAGAGATGAAGAGTATTCCAGAATCTTGCCACTATTTTCCCTTAGGCGAGCACCATAGTAGTGCAAGAACAACAAAAAAGATCTTATTGTGTGGGTACTGTTAGCCCACAATCTATAGAGATGTCCATGACTTGGCATAGGGAGTTGATCAATGCCAAAGATAAGGCAATACCTCTGGGCGATAGGAATTGCCCATGACCCTATTCTAGTAGTAGAATTGTTCGATGTCTGGAGAGTTAATTTTATGGGCCCGTTCAAGAGTTTGTATGCCATGAAATACATTTTGGTGGCGATTGATTATGTCTCCAAATGGATTGAAGTCATTGCACTTTCTGACAACAAAACAAAAAGTGTGGAAAGTTTTCTAAGGTGAAACACCTTCTCCAGATTTGGGACACCCAGAACTATCATCAGTGGTGGGGGTTCAAACTTCTACAACACGATTCCGGTCTTTGTTTGTCAAGTATAGGGTATGGCAACATAAGGTGGCCACGCTATATTACTCCCAAACCAGTAGGCGGGCTGAGGGTTTGAGGTTTCAAATAGAGAGATTAAAGAGATATTAGTCAAAATAGTGAAAGCTACTAGAACAGATTGGGCTCGAATATGAGATGATATGTTGTGGCCATATTAGATAGCTTAGAAAACATCAACTTGTTTGTCTCCATACCAGTTGGTCTTTTGAAAAACCTGTCATCTGCCATGGAGCTAGAACACAAAGGGTTATGGGCTCTGAAGAAGTTGAACCTGAGTTGGAGTAATGCTGCTAACCTGAGACTTGACCAACTCAATGAGTTTGATTAGTTTTGAATTCTTTATTATGAGAGTGCAACAATTTACAAGGATAGAATAAAGTTTTAACATGAAAAGAACATAACACAGCGGAGTTTCAGTGTTGGAGACAGGGTTCTGTTGTACAACTCTAAATTAAAGCTCTTTCCGAGTAAACTAAAATCCAAGTGGTTGGGGCCATTCAGTGTTGCCCAAGTGTTTCCCTATGGTACTATTGAGCTTCAAGATTTTATTAGGGTAAAATTCAAGGTGAACAACTACGCATAAGGTGGTACATGTACATAGCAGAGGAAATAAAAAATAGTTATGGAGGTTTTACTTGACGAAGTCTGAGTAGTCAAGGCAAAAATGTCGTGCTGCGATGTTAAATCATGCACTGCACTTCATAGGAGGTAACCTATGAATTTTCTTGTATATTTCCTAGTCACTTTATATCTATTTTGATTTTTGTTAAAATTGGTCTATCATACATTGTTGGTTTTATGATTGTAGGATTGGATATGTGTAGAATGGGCACGAAAAAAATCATACAAGGTTAGATCCAAAGGCACTTTCATCGCCTGTGGAGAATTATACGGACCATCCAATAGACCATGGAAGTGAAGTGGTAGCAGCAGGCATGAAGGCATGGTCCACGGACCGTGCAACATTCCACGGGCCGTAAATGGTCCCATGGAATAAGTAGGTTATACGTTTTTCTCAAGTCAGGGTCTATGTATGGTTTAATGGACTAAGGAATGATCCATGGACCGTGAAATCATCCGTGAGTGAGGAATTGGGTCGACCCGATTTGACCCAAGTTAAAAAAGCCCTATTTTTATTCCTAAAATTGTTCCTCCTCCATTTTCACTCAATTTTCTACATCTCACTCCAAATTGATCCAATTTCTTTCTCATTAATCACGATAGTGTGGTCTATTTGACTATTTGTAACACTAATCTCATCTTGGGTGTCACAACCCAAAATCGGATTGTAACTTAAGAGAATAAAGTAAAGCAAAAATAATTACAACATTTAATATGAAATCTCATTACCTGGAGTCAGAGTACAAGAACTTCTAAAGTAGTACGAAAGAGTAAATAAACTATTTCAAAATGAAAATACAATATTGTTTGATAATGTCTAATACAATGTCTGAAAAAGAAAGCAACAAAAGGAATTTCAAAAGATCTACGATGACTCAAAGTTTGACTAAGATCTAGGATAGATGGAAGAAGATTCTGGTAAAATAAGATCATCTACCCTGATGAGATCCCTGTGCTCGATATGTAGGAGGAAGCAAAGTAAGGGTGAGTACTCCAAAATGTACCAAGTAGGTTCAACCAACTTGGTAAGAGTAATTGAACAAGTATGCAATAGTGAAAAAGCCTATCACTTATATTTATCAACCTTTCCACTAACCCATGGTCAAGGAGTGTCATAATATCTCAACCTTGTGACCTTCCCATGGTCAAAGGGTGTAACAATATCTCTCAACCTTGACAGTTTCTCGTGGTCAAGGGATTTGAAAAGTGGTACATCTCTCCCTTGTCTCCTACCCAGGTCGAGGGGTTGTATAAAAGTGGTACATTTTCTAAAAAGTGGAGAATCCTACCCTGGCCTCCTGCCCGGGTCAAGGGATGGTATAATGCAATATAGAATACATGCATGTCGATGATGCAAATAAAGATACATTGATATCATGACAAGAATAATGATACACAACCTACATATAATCATGGCAAATAATATCAAGTGCCACAACTGGTGCCCCAAACCATCACCATGTCTCAGATCATCATAATTATATCCATATTCTAGTGTACGAATAATGTTGGACCTCACTGGTCTCAAAATATACACATGATCCTCAAAAGTATCTGAAAAGCCATCAATTTACAATAAAATTTCCTAAATAGTATCACAATTCTCATATTATTACAATAATATCCTAAATATCTTAAATCTCAAGATTTCATCTCAATTTGTCAATAGGATCACAATCTACTCAAATTTCAGCATAACTTTTCCATCAAAATTTTATCATATCAACCCATTTACTCATGAATTAATCTAGATCATACAATTATCACATGAACATATTCAATAGCTTAAATCTAGTCCCAAAACAGTAAGTCGAACATACCTAAATGCCGAAATCACACTTAGACAAACTTTAAATTAATTCAAGCCTCAAATGATCATCAAATCAATCAATTGCTATCAAAAATAAATACTACGCATCAGGAGATGAATTTTGAAATTCATATTGGCATGAATTATGCTTAAGGAAAAAAGGGTCAAAATTAGGGCTAAAATTCAATTTTTCTGAATTTAGAAATTGACTTGAAATTATGAGTATATGCAAGAAAAGAAGTTCGTGGGTGAAAACTCCACTAAAACTGAGTTCAAATCGAAGAAGAAATCATCAATTAAAGTTTTCAAATCATAGACTAAAAATCCTCAATTTTAAATAGCCAAAGTCATGAAATTCAAGACAAAATCAAGATAAAAGTCATGAAAATTAATTAAAATTATTTTAGAAACACTTACCCAAAAGAATTCCATAAAAATCTTCATGAAAAATCGTTCCAAAAGCTTGAAATTTATGAAAATGCATAAAAATAGTGGTTTCTCAGAATTAATAACTGCGGAGACAAACATGTACTCCATGAACATGGATGCATATCTACAAATGCGGAGCACTAGACCACAAATACCTCTACGAATGCAGGGCTGGGGCACGCAAACACGGGGACACAGTCCGGGAATGCGGAGTAGAGAAGGTCAACACCTCAAGGTGAGGTTGTGAAATGTGGTGCTATTCCTCCTAAATTTCCCAAGTGTGGGAGGAACCATGTTGGTGAATACTTGAGAGGTACCAATGCATGCTTTGGTTTTGGAAAGATAGGACATAAGATTGTTGAATGTCTTAGTGTAGCTAATAAGGGTAAAGAAGGGCATCCACAAGGCCAAGTTTATCAAAGAGGGCAAGTTCAACAAGGTGCCCAAGCCCAAGGTGGTGGTCCACGTGGTAATTGATTCTATGCTTTGAATACTAGACATGAAGTTGATGAGGCTCTTGATGTGGTTACTGGTACGTTAAAAGTCTTTGACCATGATGTATATTCTTTACTTGACCCCGGTGCCAATACATCTTTTGTTACTCCTTATGTTGCCATAAAATTGAAGGTGTCTCCATAAATATTGTTAGAACCTTATTTGGTCTATACTCCAATTGGTGAGTCAATCCTAGCAAAGAAAGTCTATCGAAGTTGTCTAATGTCAGTCTTACATAAAGTCTTTCCATATGATCTAATTGAGCTTGACATGACCAATTTTGATATTATTCTTGGTATGGATTAGTAGCATGCATCCTATGTTTCTATTGATTTCAGGACCCATAAGGTCACATTCCAAGACCCTAATGAGCCTATTCTTGAATGGAAGTGAACTAATTCTATGTTTAGAGGAAAGTTTGTCTCTTATATGAAAGCTATGAAAATGATTTCCAAAAATTGCCTATATCATGTTGTCTGAGTCATGGATATTGAGTCTCATTTCTCTATTCTTGATTCAGTCCCCATAGTTAATGAGTTCCTCGATGACTTACTTGGTACCACTCATAAGGGAAATTGATTTTTGTATTGATCTCTTGCCTGACACCCACCCAATTTCAATACCTCCATATCGAATGGCCCCCACAAAATTGAAAGAATTGAAGGAACAATTAAATGATTTTCTTGATAAAGGGTTCACAAGGCCTAGTGTGTCACCATGGGGTGCTCCCATATTATTTGTAAAGAAGAAGGATAGTTCACTTCGAATATGTGTAGATTATCGACAATAAAATAAAATAACCATAAAATCAAGTATCCACTTTCAAGGATCAATAACCTATTTGATCAAATACAAGGTGCAAACTACTTTTCTATGTTTGATCTATGGTTCGAATATCACCAATTAATTGTGAAGGAAGATGATATCCCAAAGACAACATTACGAACTTGGTATGGTAATTTTAAATTTTTTGTTATGTCATTTGGACTAACAAATGCTCCTGCCGCTTTCATGGATCTGATGAACAGGATCTTCAAACCGTAATAGGATATTTTTTATGGTGGTGTTCATAAATGATATATTGGTGTACTCACAGGATGAAAAGGACTATGAAGATCATTTGAGGATTGTGTTGCAAACGTTAAGGGATACACAACTCTTTTCCAAGTTTAGCAAGTGTGGGTTTTTGTTCAGAGAGGTGGCTTTTCTTGGGTACATTATTTTGGGTGATGGTATTAGAGTTGATCCAAATAAAATGGAGGTGGTGAAGAATTGGCCTAGACTATTGTCTTCATAAAATATTAGAAGCTTTTTGAGTTTTGCCGGACATTATAGAAGGTTTGTTGAGGGATTTTATTCTATTACTTCTCCGTTGACAAGGTTGACCAAAAAAAAATTTAAACTTTCAATGGTCTGACAAATGTGATAAAAGTTTCCAATTGTTAAGGATTGTCTTAGTTCGACTCCTATTTTTACATTGCCTAATGGTTCAGATGGTTTTGTTGTGTATTGTGATGCCACACGTATAGGTGTAGGTTGTGTGTTGATGCAACATGGAAAGGTCATTGCCTATTCTTCAAGGCAATTGAGAGTGCATAAAAAGAACTAGTCGATACATGATCTTGAGTTGTTGGATATTGTGTTTTCATTGAAAATGTGGTGACATTACCTCTACACGGCACATGTCGACATATTCACCAACCACAAGAGTTTGTAGTATGTGTTTAGCAGAAGGGATTTGGATCTAAGGCAAAGAAGATGGTTGGAAATTTTGAAGGATTATGACATGATTGTGATGTACTAACCCGGTAAGGCTAATGTTATGGTCAATGCATTGAGTAAAATGATTATGGAAACAATGACATAGGTTGAGAGTCAAAATAAAGAGTTGGTCAAAGAATTGCATCATTTGTATTATTTAGGTGTAAGGTTGAGTATCTTGAGTGATGGTGGTGTGTTATTTCCTAATGGAGCAGAATTATATTTGATGGAAGAAGTTAAAGCAGAACCAGACATGAACCCTACTTTTATTAAATTGAAGAAGTTGGTGGTTGATAAGAAGGTAGATCATTGGTGGGATGGTTTGAAGTTGGAGAAATGTACTTATTGGAAAAGATTTGGTGTTTGATGCTATGGAGAAGGTAAAAGTCATAAGGGAAAGTTGAAGGTTGACCAAAGTCATCAAAAGTCATACGCTGATGTTAGGACAAGAGAACTAGAATTTAATGAAGGTGATTCAGTGTATTTGAAGGTTTTTCAAATGAAAGCAGAGATGCATTTTGGCAATAAAGGCAAATTAAGTCCTAGATATATTGGACCTTATGATATAGTAAACAAAATTGGGAAAGTAGCCTATGAATTAGATTTTCCTATGGAGTTAGCTATGGTTCATCTGGTGTTTCATGTTTTCATTTTAAGAAAATGCTTGGGTGATCCTAATTCCATTATTCCATTAAAATTGTGTCTATTGAGGAAGATTTGACTTATGAAGAAGTACCAGTTGAGATTTTTGACCGACAAGTGAAGAAGTTGAGAAATAAAGAGGTTGTATCCATCAAAGTATTATGGAGGAATCAACAAGTTTAAAGTGCTATTTGGGAGGCTGAGACGGACATGATGAAATCATACCCTTAACTCTTTCTTTTTATTCAAGCCTAAGGTACTTAATGTGATATATTCCTTCAAAATTCTTATAATGTGTATATTGTGTTTAGTTGCATGCATGCATGATCATGAAACTATTTTTGAATGATAATTGATGCATAAGTTTGATGATTTTATGAAAATAATGATTAAGTTGCATTTTTGGATATATGCTATGATGATGGTTTTGTTCCTACTCTATTCAAGTGTATTTCTATCTCATTCTAGGGCGAATGATCCCAAGGATGATATATTGTAACACCCCTCATATTTATAGGCTTGGGAAACTGAAAGTTCTGGATTTTGTTGATAGTTGATCTTACGAGCCACTCTACGACCCGTAGAAGTGACCACACGTCGTAGGTACATTCATAGGAAGTGCTAATAAAATTGGGAAAATTGGAGAATTTTTGGAAGTATTTTTACGTGATGCCAGACGGATCATACAAGGAACCACATCCACCAATAGGTCTCGTAGGTAGATTCTTTGAGGAATCTAAAATTTGCCTAGGTCTAAAATCAATCTATGGAAGCAGTCACGACCCATAAGTAGAATGTCGAGAGCTGCTACATGTTCGTGGCTTAGAATCTGCAATTTCACTTGCTCACCTTTTGTGACACCCAATTTCGTGAGAAAAGATACAAACAGTAGTTGCATCCATAGCCCGTAGGAGGAGTTTCGTGGACGTCTCAGACAGTTTTCAGTGAAGCGCATTTTTGACATTTCCAATTCACCTAAGCCCTAAAATACATTGTTTTGTCTTCCTTAATTGATTTAAACAACCTAGCCTTTATAAATCCTATTTCTAATTCATTCAGATCTTTTAATTCCAAAATTTCTCTTATGGATTCTCAATATTTCTCTCTCTAAGTCAAGGGTTCCATTAAAGCTAAGGCTTGAAGGTTTGATTAAGGATTTCTAGATTTTCGTCTTCAATTCTAAGGATTCTACTTAAGGAATGTTGGGCTTTATTCATGGATTAGTTTCATCCACGAAGACCAATCCAAAGCCTTCTTTTTATCCAAGCATTGAGCATCAGCGAAGGCTAAACCCACCTATGCAAGAGGTTGTAAAGTAAGAGATAATAAAGTAGTTAGATGCAGGGGTCATATACCCAACCTCAGATAGCAGTTGGGTGAGCTCAATGCTTTATGTCCCCAAGAAAAGTGTCATGACTATAGTAGCACAAAAAAAGAATGAGTCGGTCCCATTGTGATTGGTCACTGGTTTTCATGTCAGTATGAATTATAGGAAGCTGAATAGATAGACCTTGTAGGATCACTTGCCTATGCACTTTATGGACCAAATGTTAAATAGATTGGAAGGCCGAGGGTGGTACTGTTTCCTTGATGGGTATTCAGGCTACAATAAAGTTTCCATAGCACCCGAAGATGAGAAAAAGACCACATTCACCTGCCCTTATAGGACTTTGCTTTTAGGTAGATGTCATTTGGGATTTGTAATTCTCTAGCCAATTTTCAGCATTGCAGGATGTCAATCTTATCCAACATGGTCGAAGAAATCCTTCAGGTATTTATAGATTATTTCTTTACAGTGGGTGATACTTTTGATGATTGTCTTCTCAATCTTAGCAGTTCCCTATAGCACAATGAAGAGGCAAACTTGGTCCTGAATTAGGAGAAGTGCCATTTTATGGTCAAGGAAGGGATAATCTAGGCCATAAGATCTTTGACAAACAAATAGAGATAGACAAGGAGAAGATTGATGTTGTTGAGAAATTTCCACCTTCTATCTCTATGAAGGGGGTCCAAATCTTCTTAGGGCATAAGGTTTTCTACCACTAATTTATAAAAGACTTCTCCAAAATTGCACATCCACTGTGAAAATTGTTGGAGAAAGATGCCAAGTTTTATTTTGATAATACATGCTTATAGGCTTATGCCACCCTAAAGGCCAAACTGATCTATACACCTCTGATAGTAGCACCAGATTGGTCTACCCCATTTGAAGTCATGTGTGATGCCAGTGGAATTGCTATGGGTGTTGTGCTGGGGCAAAAGCACAACAAGTTTTTTTACACCATATACTATGCCAACAAGACTATGAATGAGGCCCAAAGGAATTATACAGTCACTGGGCAAGAATGTTTGGCTATGTTTTATGCCTTTGATAAGTTTTGGGCCTATCTTTTAGGTACAAAGTTGATAGTGCACACCGACCATGTAACTTTGAGATATCTGATGGCCAAGAAAGATGCTAAGCCAAGATTGATTCAATGGTTGTCCTATTGCAAGAGTTTGACTTTGAGGTCTAAGATAGAAAATGAAGCAAAACCCAAGTAGTCGATCACATGTCTAGACTGGATGATGAATCTAGAGGTAATAATATGTTAGACATTGACGACTTATTTCTAGATGAACAGGTATAAGACGTTTGTGTTGATCTTATTCCTTGGTTTCTTGATTTTACAGATTATCTAATTAGTGATATTATGCCTGAGGGCCTCTCCTACCATTTGAGGAAGAAGTTTCTACATGATATTGGTAGGTACTTTTGGGACGAACGTTTCTTGTTCACGATATAAGCAGACAATTTTATCTGGTGAAGTATACCTGAGGAAGAGATGAAGAGTATTCTGGAATCTTGCCACTATTTTCTCTAAGGTGGGCACCATAGTAGTGCATGAACAACAAAAAAGATCTTGTTGTGTGGATACTATTATCCCACCATCTATAGAGATGTCCATGACTTGGCATAAGGAGTTGATCAATGCCAAAGATAGGGCAATACCTCCAGGCAGCAGGAATTGCCCATGACCCTATTCTAGTAGTAGAATTGTTTGATGACTGAAGAGTTGATTTTATAGGCCCGTTCATCAGTTTGTATGGCATGAAATAGATTTTGATGGTGGTTGATTATTACTCCAAATGGGATGAAGTCATTGCACTTCCTGAAAACAAAAGAAAAAGTGTGGAAAGTTTTCTAAGGTGAAACATCTTCTCCAGATTTGGGACACCCAGAACTATCATCAGTGGTGGGGGTTCCAACTTTTGCAACAAGATTCCAGTCTTTGTTTGTCAAGTATGGGGTATGGCAGCATAAGGTAGACACGCCATATTACCCGCAAACCAGCGGGCAGGCAGAGATTTCCAATAGGGAGATCAAAGAAATATTAGTCAAAATACTTAAAGCTACTAGAACAGATTGGGCTCGAAAACTAGATGATGTGCTGTAGGCATATTAGACAGCTTACAACACATCTATTGGTATGTCTCCATAGCAGTTGGTCTTTTGAAAAGCCTGTCAGCTGCCATGGAGCTAGAACACAAGGGGTTATGGGCTCTGAAGAAGTTGAACCTGAGTTGGAGTAATGCCGCTAACCTGAGACTTGACCAACTCAATGAGTTGGATGAGTTTTGACTTCTTGCTTATGAGGGTGCAACACTCTACAAGGATAGAATAACGTATTAACATGACAAGAACATAAAACAGCGGAGTTTCAGTTTTGGAGACAGGGTTCTATTGTACACCTTTAAATTAAAGCTTTTTCCGAGTAAACTAAAATACAAGTGATCAGGGCCATTCAGTGTTTCCCAAGTGTTTCCCTATGGTGCTATTGAACTTCAAGATTTTGATGGGGTCAAATTCAAGGTGAATGACTGCGCGTAAGACGGTACATAGGCATAGCAGAGGAAATAAAAATAGTTATAGAAGTTTTGCTTGACGAAGTCTGAGTAGTCAAGGCAACTATGTCGTGCTGCGATGTTTAATCATGCACTGCACTTCATAGGAGGTAACCTATGAATTTTCTTGTATATTTCCTAGTTACTTTATAACTATTTTAATTTTTGTTAAAATTGGTCTATCACGCATTGTTGGTTTTATGATTGTGGGACTGGATAGGTGTAGAATGGGCTAAAACAAAATCATACAAGGTAGGATCCAAAGGCACTTTCATCGCCGGTGGAGACTTATACGGACCATCCAATGGCCCATGGAAGTGAAGTGGTAGCAGCAGGCATGAAGGCATGGTCCACGGACTATGGAACATTCCACGGGCCATAAATGGTCCCATGGAATAGGTAGGTTCTAATTGTTTTCTCAAGTCAGGGTCTATGAATGGTTCAACGGACTATGGAATGATCTATGGACCGTGAAACCATCCGTGAATAAGGAATTGGGTCGACCTGATTTGACCCAAGTAAAAAAAACCCTATTTTTATTCCTAAAACTGTTCCTCCCCCATTTTTACTCAATTATTTGCATCTCACTCCAAATTGATCCAATTGCTTTCTCATTAATAGTGATAGTGTGGTCCATTTGACTATTTGTAACACTAATCTCATCTTGGGTTTCACAACCCAAAATTTGATTGTAACTAAATTGAATAAAGTAAAGCGAAAACAATTACAACATTTAATATGAAATCCCATAATCTGGAGTCATGAGTACAAGAACATCTAAAGTAGTACGAAAGAGTAAATAAACTATTTCAAAATAAAAATACAATGTTGTCTGATAATGTTTGGAAAAAAAAGCAACGAAGGGAATCTCAAAAGATCTATGATGACTCAAAATTTGAGCCTCACCGCTAAGATCTATGATAGATGGAAGAAATTTCTGGTAAAATGAGATCAACTACCCTGATGGGATCCTTGTGCTCGATATGCAGGAGGAAGCAAAGTAAAGGTGAGTACACCAAAATGTACCTAGTAGGTTCAACGAACTTGGTAAGAGAAATTAAACAAGTATGTAATAGTGAAAAAGCCTATCACCTGCATAGATCAACCTTTCCACCAACCCATGGTCAAAGAGTGTCACAATATCTCAACCTTGCCACTTTCCCGTGGTCAAGGGGTGTCGTAATATCTCTCAACCTTGACACTTGCCCATGGTCAAGGGGGTTTGAAAAGTGGTACATCTCACCTTGTCTCCTACCAAGGTCGAGGGGTTGTATAAAAGTTGTACATTTTCGAAAAAGTGGAGAATCTTACCCTGGCCTCCTGCCCGGGTCAAGGGATGGTACAATGCAATATAGAATACATGCATGTCGATGATGCAAATAAAGATACATGTAATGATATCATGAAAAGAATAATGATACATAACCTTCATATAATCATGGAGAATAATATCAAGTGCCACAACTGGTGCCCCAAACCATCACCATGTCTCAGATCAACATAATTATATCCATATTCTAGTGTACCAATAATGTCTGACCTCACTCGTCTCAAAATATACACATGATCCTCAAAAGTATCTCAGAAGCCATCAATTTACCATAAAAGTTCCTAAATAGTATCACAAGTCTCATATTATTACAATAATATCCTAAATATCTCAAATCTCAAGATTTCATCTCAATTTATCAATAGGAACATAATCTACTCAAATTTTGGCATAACCTTTCCATCAAAATTTTATTAAATCAACTCATTTACTCATGAATTAATCTAGATCATACAATTATCACATGAACATATTTAATAGCTCAAATCTAGTCCCAAAACGGTTAGCCAAATATACCTCAATGTTGAAATCACACATAGACAAGCTTTCAAATAACTCAAGCTTCCAATGATCATCAAATCAATCAATCGCTATCAAAAATAAATACTACGCATCAAGAGATAAATTTTGAAATTCATATTGGCATGAATTATGCTTAAGGACAAAAGGGTCAAAATTAGGGCTAAAATTCAAATTTTCCAAATTTGGAAATTGACTTGAAATTATGAGTCTTTGCAAGAAAAGGAGTTCGTGGGTGAAAACTCCACTAAAATTGAGTTCAAATCGAAGAAGAAAACATCAATTAAAGTTTCCAAATCATAGAATAAAAACCCTCAATTTTAAATATCCAAAATCATGAAATTCAAGACAAAATCAAGATTAAAGTCATGAAAATTAATTGAAATGATTTTAGAAAGACTTACCCAAAAGAATTCCATAAAACTCTTCGTAAAAAATCACTCCAAAAGCTTGAAATTTATGAAAATGGATAAAAATGGTGGTTTCTCAGATTAATAAATGAATAGACGAACCTGTACTCCGTGAACATGGAAGAATATCTACAAATGTAGAGCACTAGACCACAAAAACCTCTACAAATGCAGGGCTGGTTCACTTTAGATATGTGTAGATTATCGATAATAGAATAAAATAACCATAAAAACAAGTATCCTCTTCCAAGGATCAATGACCTATTTGATCAAATACAAGGTGCAAGCTACTTTTCTAAGATTAATCTATTTCTCAAATATCACCAATTGATTGTGAAGGAAGATGATATCCCAAAGACAACATTACGAACTTGGTATGGTAATTTTGAATTTTTTGTTATGTCATTTGGACTAACAAATGCTCCTACCACTTTCATGGATCTGATGAACAGGATCTTCAAGCTGTAATTGGACATGTTTTTTGGTGGTGTTCATAAATGATATATTGGTATACTCACGGGATGTAAAGAACCATGAAGATCATTTGAGGATTGTGTTGCAAACGTTGAGGGATACACAACTCTTTGCCAAGTTTAGCAAGTGTGGGTTTTTGTTAAGAGAGATGGCTTTTCTTGGTTACATTATTTTGGGTGATGGTATTAGAGTTGATCCAAAGAAAATGGAGGCGATGAATAATTGTCCTAAACCATTGTCTCCATAAAATATTAGAAGCTTTTTATGTTTTTCCGGACATTATAGAAGGTTTGTTGAGGGATTTTCTTCTATTGCTTCTCCTTTGACAAGGTTTACCAAAAAGAAGGTAAATATTCAATGGTTTGACGAATGTGATAAGAGTTTCCAATTGTTGAAGGATTATCTTACTTTGACTCCTATTTTGACATTGCCTGATGGTTCAGACAGTTGTTTTGTGTATTGTGGAGCCACACGTATAGGTTTGGGTTGTGTGTTAATGCAACATGGAATGGTCATTGCCTATTCTTCAAGGAAATTGCAAGTACATAACAAGAACTAGTCGACACATGATCTTGAGTTTTTGTATATTGTGTTTTCATTGATAATATGGTGACATTACCTCTACACGGTACATGTTGACATATTCACAAACCACAAGAGTTTACAGTATGTGTTTAGCAGAAGGGATTTGAATCTAAGACAGAGAAGATGGTTGGAAATTTTGAAGGATTATGACATGAGTGTGATTTACAAACCCGGTAAGGCTAATGTTATGGTCAATGCGTTGAGTAAAGTGAATATGGAAAGCATGGCATAGGTTGAGAGTTGAAATAAAGAGTTGGTCAAGGAATTGCATCATTTGGCTTATTTAGATGTAAGGTTGAGTATCCTGAGTGATGGTGGTGTGTTAGTGCCTAATGGAGAAAAATATCTTTGATGGAAGAAGTTAAAGCAAAACAAGACATGAACCCTACCTTTGTTGAATTAAAGAAGTTGGTGGTTGATAATAAGGTGGAGGTCTTTTCACAAGGGAAGATGGAGTATTGTGTTATCAACGATGATGTATTTACCTAATGTGGATGGCTTAAGGGAAAAAATACTTGAGGAAGCTTATAACTCCAACTACTTTATTCTTGTGGGATCCACCAAAATGTATAGAGATTTGAGAGAAGTGTATTGGTGGAATGACATGAAAAAACCATCGCACGATGTGTGATAGAATGTCCAAATGGTCAATAAGTGAAGGTGGAACATCAAAGACCTGGTGGTTTGATTCAAGATATTGAGACCCCAACTAGGAAATAGGAGATAGTGAATATGGATTTCATCACGAATTTGCCAAAGACTAGAAAGCATTTTGACTCAATATGGGTGATTATGGATAGAATTACAAAAATAGTCCACTTATGGTGCCGACGATTATGCAAAGGTTTATGTCCAGGAGTTCTTAAAGTTGCATGGGGTGCCCTTGTCCATTATATCTGACAGAGGTGCTTAATTTACTTTTCATTTTCGAAAGTCATTCAAAAAGGGCATTGGGACAAAGATGAAGTTAAGTACTGCATTTCACCTCAAACGAATGGACAAGCCAAATGAAAATACAATTGTTTGAGGATATGTTTAGGGCTTGTGTGCTTGATTTAAAAGGAAGTTTGGATAACCACTTACCTCTTATTGAATTTGCTTAAAACAATAGTTTTCATTCTAGTATTGGTATGGCTCTATTTAAAGTATTGTATGGTAGATGGTGTAAATCACAGGTGGGATGGTTTGAAGTTAGCGAAATGTCCTTAATTGGACTAGATTTGGTCCTTGATGCTATGGAGAAGGTAAAAGTCATAAAGAAAAGGTTGAAGGCTTCCCAAAGTCATCAAAAATCATACGCTAATGTTAGGACAAGAGAACTAGAATTTAATGAAGTTGATTCGGTGTATTTGAAGGTTCCCCAAATAAAAGCAGAGATGTATTTTGGCAAGAAAGGCAAATTAAGTACCTAGATATAAGGGACCTTATGAGATAGTAAACAGAATTGCGAAAGTAACCTATGAATTAGATTTTCCTATGGAGTTAGCTATGGTTAATCTGGTGTTTCATGTTTTCATTTAAAGAAACTTCTTGGGTGATCCTAATTCCATTTTTCCATTGAAAGTTGTGTCTATTGAGGAAGATTTGACCTACGAAGAAGTACCAGTTGAGATTTTTGACCTGCAAGTGAAGAAGTTGAAAAATAAAGAGGTTGCATCCATCAAAGTGTTATGGAGGAATCAACAAGTTTAAAGTGCTATTTGGGAGGCTGAGACGGACATGATGAAATCATACCCTTAACTCTT